>JBAIAA010001406.1:0-146253 GCA_037893245.1 Crossaster papposus | reverse complement strand
TGTATCCTACCTTTAAAGGTAAGATACATGTACATGTACATGTACACCATTCAGATAATGAAAATGTTTACTACTGAATTATTTCAGTAAGAAATATCTTACTAAATTTGAAAGTAAACAATGATTTTAGTCATCCAGCAAAATGATTGCGCTAGATATACAGTAATTGTTCCGAAAAATCGGGGAGGGGGGGGGGGGGGGGGGGGGGGGGGGGGTTGTTAGAGGAAAATTAAACGTTATAATTTCCTACTTTAAATATTTGTTTGCTAAATATAGTTTTAAAAAGTGCATTACTTCAGTGGGATAAAATATGACTCATAAAGTAAATAACGTGCATTTTTCTATTAACTTTTCAATTTGGATTTCGTTTTAAATAAAGACCCTACACAAATATCGGTTTTCTGAATTATTTCCCAAAACAATATTTGGCCGGGCGTTTTCCACCTGATGTTGAATTTTACAGAGGAATCCTTCAATTAATTACCAAATATTAACAAAAACAATAAAACCAATTTGGTTTAAAATGTAGAAACCAAGTCATGGACATTTCCTGCATTTAGTGGGTCGTTCCAGATTTTAGCCACGCCCATTTGTGCACATTTCTCAGTGTTTATGAATGAGCTACCCCAGTCACGTGATCACTAGGTGTGACCCGATTGGTCAAATGTGCACTGTTTGATTAACAGGTATGGAGGTTCCATTTATTTGCCTTAACCCTAACCCTACCTAATGCTACTTTTTACTACTAGTAGTATGCAGTACTCTCACTGACTTGTGTGCAATGCCTGTAGTAATATTTAGTATTGGGTACTTCACCCCTAATTGCACTTGTAGTACTTTTTAGCATTGGGTCCCTCTGCTTGCTGAGTGTGCATGGCCCATGTATGCTGTGTAAGGTGTTCTAAACTCTACAGCAAAAAATGTCACTTGGGACACAGCAATGGGTCAAGGCTGGACTACTGCATTTTTTGCCAGGTAAGTATTACTGACCTGTATTGCCACTATTAGTATTTTGTAGTTGGCAGTATCTGTACTCTGTCAGTACACACCCAATCATCAGTCACGGAGAGACCCAGTGCTACAAAATACTAAGTAGTATTCTGTAGTACGCAGTTCTTTAGCCCAAAGTAAGGCCTAGGGGGTTAGGGTTAATGATTTTGTCTTTATGTTCTTGCCTCCTCGACTAACATGCTTGTTAATTTCCCGACTGCCTTAACAATGGAACATTCCAGATTTAAGCTCCGCCCACTTTTGGTATGTGTACTCTTCTCAGTGCTTGTTGGTCAAGCATAGTGTTTGATTGACAGGAAGGAAGAGTCTTGCCTTGTTGACTGATATGCTTGTTTCCTGACTGCCTCGACAATGGACCGTTCCAGTTTTAAGCCCCGCCCACTTGCCAGCAACCGTGGACACCAGACAAAAAGTTACGATCTAATTGGTGGATGGTCAATGCACACTGTTTGATTGACATGTAAATATTTTTTACCTTGATGAGTTTGTCTTCGTGGTCTTGCCTCGTCGACTGATAAGCTTGTTTCCTGACTGTTTCAACTTCAGCAAACAGGGTCCTGTAGCCGCAGATTTGCTCTAAACATCTCCGTAGCGAGGGCAAAAAACTGCAACAATTCAGAGAAAACAAATACGCAAAATCCAAGTATAAGTTTAAACCTCAACCTCCACGGTATTTTGGCTTAGAAACCCTGCCAGACTCGGCAACATGTACCGTTTGTTCTATAACCGACTAGCCTGCCCAGTGCAGCAAGGTTCATCTGGTGAAAAATCTCAAGGCCAAACTGCCTCAGAGTCTGTGGTCACCCAACAGTAGCAGAATCAATCTCTGGCCCCATTGCTCAATGGGGACTAGCTAGCTCTCAATAGACTTGGACCTGACTGTTTATACGCTGCTGTTGACAGCCAAATGCGTCAAAGTGTAGCAGCCTTTTCCCACCTGGGCCAATTTCATAAAACATGTAAGCATTAAAATTTGCTTAGAACAAAAATAGTTTTGCTCAGTAAAAACAGGTTAACAGCTAAAACTTAATTTGCTTTTCATGCTAAGCAAAAACCAGCTGAATACCAGTCACAAACAATAAACATCAGTTAAAATGTGATTTGTAACCCTGTTTATGAAATTGGTCCCTGATGCACTGTGCAATGTCTGGCAGGGTTAGGGGTTTTGCCAATTACTGGTGTAAATGTAAATAAATGATATTAACGATCCCCATCTAGTCAAACTCCAACACCAAGTTTTGTTGAAATCTGTTAGGTTATTAGGTTTGGGGCCCCTAAACTTTTACACTGGGTTAGGCAAACCTCCAGAATCTGGGTCCAACAGTGTGTGTGTCCAGTTTGCCATCATGATGTTGGGATTTGCCAGGATGGGTATGGTTCCTAGTAAATTACACTAGGGAGTTAGGGTTCAACTCTCCTCTATTTTAGAGAAAGCATTACTACAAATCTTGCTGAGCATGATGACATACTCTGGATTTCTGCTGATATCTATTCCTTTGACAGCTACTATTCCCTCTACGGCATTGCTGATATTAACATCGTCTTCTTCAACGACTCTCCGTAATGCTCCACATTTTGAATTTCTTAATGAGCTCTCTACGAGAGGAAACACAAAGAAAAGGTACATTGAAATGAATTTTTTGTCTGAGTAATTTTCCTGGTCAAGACTTAAAATACACATTCTTTCCATTAACATTATGCAATTTGTTATAAAACGTATAAAATTCTTAACCAGTTCGCGCCGGAGCCCGGAGGACGTATTTACACACAAAGTTTTCTCCAGATTCAAAACGGATGACGCAAACACTTCACGAGCAAGGCTGGGAATGTCTGTCAGCAGCGAGCAAGGCCAGAACTGCGTGGGTGAGCTTCCCGGTACTACCGGCCTGAACCCGCCTCGGATCGAGTTTGGTTAAAAATAATCCCGCGCCTCGGCTCGGTGATGTGAAAATAATCCCGGCGCGAACTGGTTAAACAGGCTTTTGAGGTTCTTCTCAACTCACATTTGTGACCTGCTCCCACAAAACCAGACATAAGTGGTTTTTGTTTAAAAGTGAGATATTGCTATTTCCATTTAGTACACATCTTCAGCTTTCATTTAGTGACAAAACCACTTTTATACCATACATACTTCTAATTTGATGACGATTCTAATTTGATCGTGTACACGATTCTATGGGAATCAACTAAATGGAAATATCAATATCTCACTTGTATTCATATCAAGGAATTTGCGTTGGGGTTAAGTTGGGGTGATATAAATTTAAATACTGGGGTTGGCCCAATCGTCGGTTCGTTGCACCATTAATGTCCCAACTACTGAACTAGTACTATTGGAGTCATCCCAACTGTATAGATCTGACTGTCCCAACTGCAATAAAGTTCATGCATATGACGTCACACACACGTCGCACTTCACGACAGTGCCTCCAATAAGGTCTTTGCGTAATCACGGCAATGTACCGTCTGCTCTTGGTTTGACCTCAATAATGGCCGCTCGGCCCGGTTGCTAGTGCGATTAGCGCATACGCATAGCGCGCTTGACGTCAATGCAACCCCTTTATTGGGGAATAAACTGATGCTGTATTTAGGACCCAGGGGACCGATGGCGATGCTGTAGTTAAGGTCAAAAGCTGATGAGGTCTCCTTGGGTCGTTCTGATAACTTTGCCGAAACTTGTCAGCCGAAACTCACCAACTTTTTGGGTCCTTTTACTGTCCAGTTGATCGCAGGAGCAGAGTCGTTGCAGTTCGTGACTGCCCGTCAATGCGCGGATCGTCCATTTAAACATGCGTTGGTACAGCCACGCAAAATAAACGTAAAACCAGCCTAAAAACATCTCAGAGAGTATCTCATGAACAAATTCCGAACACTTGTCTTGGCTGGAGATGGGATTTCAAATCACTGCAAAAAAATAATTAAGAATTAATAGCCTATAAAAGTATGAAAATGATTACAATAATTACAAAAAACACCTATTGTTTTAACTAGCTCCTTTAGGTTTCACACTTCTTGCAAACATCACATTACACGTGACCATTCCTCCATTATGTGACCACCAAAAAAATGTTTATCCCCCCTCTAATTTCCTAGCCCCGCCCATTCAATTTCAATGTCAATGACAATGTGCGACGAGTTGGATTCCAATTTGGAACTTGATTTTATAACTACATGTATCAGAATAAAGAGACTTGAAAAGAAGCAAAGCGAAGAAAAATGCACTGAGGTCTCAAAAATATCATTGTTTAAAATTCAAATAAAACTTAAAACTACATACCGTTTCTTATGGTTTTGTTTCGATCGTTACCGTGACAGCAAAAATTCTTCCTAGCCTTGGCTATAGTTTTATTTTTAGGAGCAAAGTTGACAGCTGCGCCATTGGTACTCTGGATATTTTGTTTTATGCACGCATAAAAACATGCAATAATTATGGGGACCAGTTGCTTTCGGTACTACGGAAGCCGGTGTAAGACACAACAAAACAAATTTATGGAGTGATTTCTCAAGCACAGAGATTCTCATGGTCGGAGGCTGTTCAACCTATTGCACACGCAGCCGGGCAAAGGGAAGCCCTCCATTAAATTTGTACAGGGAATTACGTGTTTTCTATATATTTTTTCCAGCAATAAGAAATGAATACTTTTTTTCAGGTGTAACGTGGGAGTTTTTGTTACTTTATAAAACAACGAAATTTTGAAATATTTCGGTGTAGTGTTGGACAATAATTAATTATTTAGATTTATTCACAAAGACCACAACACTATTCATACCCCTTGAGTCCAGAGGGTGCGATAACTAACAGCCACCGCTGACCAATCAGAGACAAGAAGCAAGGCCCGGTGACGTCATGCCGACCGCGAGAATGCCAATGATGAAACAATTACCTACTCTTTGCTTTAATCTTCCCGCAAAAAAATATTGTCTTTTAAAGGTTATTTTTAGGGTCGTTTTTCAAGACATTAAAATACTTGAGTGAGTGTTATTAAGATCTGCAACTATTACATTACCTTGCAGTGTCCAAACAAATAAATAGGACTAAATTATTGCCGTACGACATTTCTTTCTTTGCCAGCCGCTGAACTTAAACAGCATGAAAGTTATATGCCGGTAAAATAAATTAAAAAGAACATTATTAATAACAGGGGGGGGGGGGGGGGGGGCGGGAGCAATATAAAATGGGATGTCATTTTCTAGCAAAGATTGTCACTAGAGGCTGCTTTGTCATTATAGTTTTAAAGGCATAGAGTTTTTGTTTTTGTTTCTCAAATTTGTTATTTTTGTTTCTCAAATTTGTTCTTTTGTTTATGTTTTTTTATCAATTTTTTTATCAATATAATCATATTAATTACTGTTAAGTTTTGACTAGACTTCAGCCACATTGCGATAGTAAAATCACAATGTTTAAAATTTGTGTTGCAACTTAGAAAGAAAACAAAGTCAATCTCATCTGTTTATCAAGTCGAGTTTGCTGGCTTGCTGCAGCATTCAAGTTTTCAATAATGTAATTTGATGCAGTAACCTTGATGGTTGTGAAGTGTACTGGAGATTACAAACGACGCGCGCTCGGTATTATTTAGTAAAAGGGCTCCCTCGTCGTATATCATATTACCCACACAAAAGCTAACGCACGGCGTGTGTGCGATATAAATGCAATACTGCTATATGTAATTATTACAATCATGGCGGTTTTTGGGAGAAGCGAGTTACACAGTAACGGAATGGCACATATGTGGCTTACCCTCGCCCTCAGCATTCTACAACTACTCCCCACTCACCTCGACACCGCGAAAGCACAGGGCCAAGGTAGGAACTGTTTTTTGATCATTTCGGTGTTGGGAAAGGGATACAAAATTGAAGTAAAAATTGCCTTATTTTTGCGACCGCCTTTGCCTTGCTTTGCGGAACTCGCGGTGCTCTCTGTGCGCAATGTCAATGGGCTCATCCACATTGTGCAGTGCTACCTTCACGGTCGATTTGCCCGCACGCGATCAATATGTCGTTGCCAACTATCCAATTTATCTTTAAAACCCCAGGGTTCGGGGGCCTTTTCCTTACGTCAGACGAATACTATCTGATTGAATGCATATTTCCGTATCAGAAAATGTCAAAAT
This sequence comes from Crossaster papposus, assembly GCA_037893245.1. Taxonomy (NCBI): domain Eukaryota; kingdom Metazoa; phylum Echinodermata; class Asteroidea; order Velatida; family Solasteridae; genus Crossaster; species Crossaster papposus. The sequence goes on along the minus strand of JBAIAA010001406.1, from coordinate 140,131 downwards.
AAAGGCATGAATTTAGTTGATGATTTTATTTCATGTTTGTTTACTTTTTAAATTGTGTTCGCGTTGACAATTAATGACAGCATGCCATGTGTTATTGTGCGGCATGTGTGCACAAAAATACAGTTGCACGAAAATACAGTTGTCTAAATGTACATTGTACATGTTTGATTATATTGACACTGTAATAATGTCAGTGTACAATGTACAATAATTTCACAGGGAGTTTAGAATCATTAATAATATACAACAATTAAGTTTTTCAACAGTATTTTGGCTGGTTACTTTTTGGATAGCTAATAAAAGTATATAATATTATTATTACCCCATTTAAGAGAATCAATACTTTACTTTATTATTGAATTCTGTTTACAGCATTTGTGCAGACAGATTTAAATGTGAACGAACTGCGCCATCTCGTTGAGGAAGTTACTCTTAAGGTAAAATTTGTTTTACATTTTGGGGGTTTTGTAATTTTGTTATTAAGTCTTAAATTGCACGAACAAAAAAAGTAGTATCAAAATATTTGGAAATGTTTCCCTGTTCCAGATTTGTGTCTTTTCAAATTTTTGGTAATAACTGTCCTTTATTGAAAGGATGTAAAATTCGCAACATTTCATTTTTTTCTTCGGAAACCATGTAAATTGCCTTTAAAGGTACAATGTAGTGTACACCATTTGCAGATATCGAAAATATTTACTACCGAATTATTAAGAAATATCTTACTCAATTGAAAGTAAATAATGATTCTAGGCATTCAGCAAAAGGCTTGCGCTAGATAACATAAGAATAACTGCTCGACCCCGGTTGAAAACAAACGCTGTTTTTCGTGCTTTTCTCGACAACCATGATTGTAAAACTTCGGAAAAGTCAGTTAAACGATATTTACTATGAAATACAACTCCCCAAATCTACCCATTCATGATAATTCAAGCAATTACCAATGGTGTATACTAGTACTACCTTTAAGTTTAAAGTAAGGGGTAACAAATTGTTTCATTTTCTTTGTAAATTGGCTGATGTCAACTCAGAATAATTTTGTTTGGTTTTCAGGGCGATCTTACAAACCAGGGTCTAAACATTCATGATAAAAAGTAAGTACAAATTTGGTTGCTCCTTTTGACAATTACATGTACCCCAGACAGCTATTTCCAAATATTTGGTAGCTGTTTTGTGACCAATATTTTAACTGATTGGTAATTTTTTTTAACATGTAAGCATTTGTATTTGTATTTTTTTAATTTTTTTATAAAACATTGTACAGTATCTTCCGAACCTTTGGATATGTATTCAAATTAATATTTATATTTTCTTGGGAAACTTATCAGTGCATTATTTATGCATCCTACATGTACATGTACAATGTACATGTACTTTGCACTTTGGAGGTTAGCCACTTCCCTTGGAAAAACGTTTACATAATTCATTCAGTAATATTTCCTTTCTGGTATTGTTTGTTGATAAAATGAGAATGCAGTTGTGTGGTACACATGTATTGTTTTCAGAGAAATGGTACTGGTATTGTTAATAAACAGTGTCATCGTTTGTGTTGATACCTCTGTTGATACATGTAGTTCAATTGATGTTGTTAGAAGGTTTCTATTTAGTGCAGCAAAGATATATGCTGCACATGAAGTAAATTATAATTTGACGTTACTCTGTGTGGTTTAGTTTTTGTTCCTTGTATTTTGTTAAGCGCTCTGATACCAGTTTCTTCTGTGTTTGAGCGCTATATACATGCTCACATTATTATTATTATTATTGTGATACAGAAGAAAGCGTAGGTTTTTTTAATCCTTAAAAGTCAATCGAACGAAATAGAAAACAAATAAACAAACCTTTAAAATTGAAGGGGGGGGGGGGGGGGGGTGGAGTTGAAATGTCAAGCTGTCTGAATGCTTTCGTCATATATTTTCATAAAAATGATACAGAAATGACAAAATTGGAAAAACAGTAGGATGTCGGTGAGGAAACCTGAATGATTGCCTTTTTTTATACAAACTTGTAATTTAAAATTTAAAGACATCATACATTGAAAACATTGTATTGTTTGTACAAAATGCAGAGTAGTGAAATCGTAACGTCAAACGTAAGGGCTGTAGACATTTTTGCTAACTCGCTTGGCTGTGCACGGGTTTCTAGACATACTAGTGCACAAGTACACAGGTATACGTACACGTGTACATATACTTGTGAGCTTGTTACAAAAAGCAGTACCCAAAACATGGACTACCATTTCCTCCTATAGAGCAGACAATTTATAGCAATGGTAGTGAACTGTTTACATCCTTGTTGTGGATGGGAACTGGAGAGTCTTCATTGTTGGGTAGCCTTGGTTCTGCCCTTTAATATTCAAATTTCTATTCAGTGGGCCTGAGCCATGGAGACTGGCCTTACAATATATTTTCCAAGGATATTTTACATGGGGGATATGCATCACTTGGAGCAGTAGTGAACTTCCCATTGAATTTTACAATTTTCTGGTTTGGTTGTTGTTTTTTGTGTGCTTAATAGTAATACATGTACATGTACTATAAACTTGACACTGGCTTTCTTTCAAATACTAAACTGTATGCTGCCAGACACTTTGTAAATGTTCAACTGGAACACAACTACTTTACTACACTATTGTGTTGTTTGATGTGCCCAGTTTTTGCAGAGAAAAGATTGGTAACTTCATAGTATCGGTACACGTACATACATGAACATCTAAATGGTACCTGGATATATTGTATTCCCATCAAATCGCGCAGTTTTTTTCCAGGTCAACTTGCACACCTACATGTATGCTATTGTTAATAGAAACCAGCAGTTTTATCAATGTCAATCAGTTGTCTGGCAAAAGATAGATTGTACTTGGAAAGACAGAATAAAGCCTTATATTAGGTAGGAGTATGTTACACAAATATGCATTCACCACAAAATCAACTGTAAAACTCTCGTTGACCCTGAAGTGATAAGAATAAAGAAAGGAACAAAGATTTTAATAGTGAAACAACACAACATGTTAATTTTTAATATCTTGCACTATGGAAACTTGCCCGATTTTAAAAGATTTTTTTGCAAGGGAGGAAAAAGCAGTTCTTTTCGTGATTTTGTATTTTAACCCTAATGTCCAAGGCATTCATTTTGTAGGTAAAGTACACTGTACTACAAAATACTACACAATTCTCATAGGCTAGTACTAGTGTACACTCAAGTAGTATTTTGTAGTACATGTATTGGGTGACGTTAGGCTTATTGAGTTCTTCTATTCAGTAGCACATGCAGCATGGTGCAAGGAACAGACAGATTGAGAATTTGAACAGGGTGTACACATTATTGACAAGGATAACAAACATTTAACAGCCCTAAAATTGCCTATTGTGGGAATGCCCCGCCCCCTCCTTTTTATTTTTTTAGTATTCATTTTGTATGAGTCATTATTTTAATAAAAGGTACATTGTATTGTTGTAAACTTGTGTCATAAGAATGATAAAACAGAATTTGGGAACAGATGTTGATAATGATATCAACAAAATGGACAATGCATCACGTTGAAATCATTTGGCCGAATAAATAATAATAATAATAACAAAACTGGTATTGTGTTCCTTGCCGGCGTCATAGACTAATATAATATAAGGTACATGGTATTAAGTGTGCATCCTACACCATGTGTATAGATCATGTACATTGTACCTGTATGGTAAATGTCAAAAGTATGTATACACCATTGATCACTAAATTGTTTATAGAGCTTTTCCCTATGAACTCTAAACCATTCATATAATGGGGAGCATGGTGGGTGTGTTGAGGATAGCCCTCCAATTGGTCAGTTGATGTGACAGTTTAGGGATCAGCTGCAAAAGTCAGTACATGTATTTCCTTTCTGTGTACATGCGTTTGTTTTTGATTGAAATAGGGGACGTATGACAAAGGGAACAATGGGGTCCCCTATTCCGCAAAGGTCCCCGATTCAGACTCGTGTGCAAATCCTATGGCGATCATCCGAAAACGTTAGAGTACAAACAAAAGAGGGAAGACGGTCGGACAATGCCCCGTCCCCTATTGACGGCATTTACCCACTTGTGTGTACAGGTGTATGTACTGGTAGCACAATGTGCATGGCAATACATGTATTTACACATATTCAGTAACTTTTGACAACTTTCTACAGCAGAATGAGACTACAGTTAACAAAAGAATTGTTTTCCCTTCAATGTGTGGAAGTGTTTAGATAGTAGAGTCCCAAACAAAAATCAATTCATGCTTTTCACATCGTGTTGATTTGGGTGCCCTGGTAAATTTAGCCATTGTGGTCTTTAACCCTAACCCTCCCAAATCCTCCAAATTCCTCATTGCAAAATGCAGGATTTTGCAGGATTGAGGTCACTTGGAGTTTGATGCATTGCAGGATTTTGCAGGATTGAGGTTACTTGGGGTTTTACCCCTGCAGGAATATGGAGGATTCAGGTTATCAGGCTGAATGTGACACACAAGGATTTTGCAGGATTGAGGTCACTTGGAGTTTGATGCATCGCAGGATTTTGCAGGATTGAAGTTACTTGGGTTTTTACTGACTGCAGCCAGGGCAAGACTGCAGGATTTTGCAGGATACAGGCTGTATGGTCACCAGTGACCAATATTGGAGGATTTTGCAGGATTCAGGTTACTTGGAGTTTTAACAATTTAGGAATTGGAGGATTTTGCAGGATTCAGGTTATGTGTAAGTAAAAATGGGTAGGGAGTTAGGGTTAAGGTTTGTTATGTAACAACTAACAAAACTTTATCAAACAGACAGTGATGTCTATTAGTTTGTTTGTTTGTTTGTTTTTGGGTTTTTTGTGGGGGGAGGGTTACACAAGCCCCTCATGTTGTAGAAAATTTATGGAGGACTGGAATTTCCTAACTCTGTAGAGAAAATGTTGAAGAAAACAATAACAATCGTTTAGTTTTTTCTTCTACCGGTAGTGGAACATGGACATGCCTTCATCTATCTGCTGCCTTTTGGAACATCTTCTGCCTTCATTAGTTCTATAAAAAGCAGATTTGTGATGTGATATGACCATGTTCCTTTTGTACCAATAGATAAAATAGAACTTGAAGTCAAATGTGTAAAACGGCACTATGTTGTAAAATACATGTGTAGAAGTAAATGACTTTGTATATTGTGTGGAAGTGCATGTTTTCCTAGCTCCATGTACCGGATGTACACATAGAAGTACACATAGAAATGTACACATGGAAATGTACACATGGAAATGTACACATGGAAATGTACACATGGAAATGTACACATGGAAATGTTCACCTAGAAATGTGTATGGAAGTACATGTATACCGGTACATGGTGCGAAATACGGTACCCTCTGGAGACATGAACACAATGTGTACAATGGAGACAAAACGTCTCCGGAGGGTACATTTCTATAGATGAATAGGTCTCCACTGGGAATTTCACGAATTAGATTTTTTGATTTTACTTAAATTACTCAAAAACTAGGATTAGGATGTGGGTTAGGGTTAGTGTTTGGGTTAGGGTATAATATAGGGTATATTGGGTCGAAATTTCAACCCAGGAAAAAAATTATGGTTAAAATGGGAGCATTTGGAAAAACATGCTCGACTTTCTAACCATTTTGTACACGAGAACAAAGCCATGTCTCCACAGTGATACAAAAATGCGAACGTACGTTCACATACTAGTACATGTGTGTACATGCATGCTTTGGTCTGCAGAGCCCTCTAAAAAAAATGTATCCATTTTATTTAAATGGAATCTTTGGAGATCTACATTTTGTATGCCAAGTCAACTATTGCACCTGGTCAGCTTAGTGACTCTATTGAGTTAAACACAATAGGTCCTAGCAATCCATTGTGCGTACTTTTTTTAACCCAGGAACAACAAATGGGGAAGACAGGTGGTGGACCACATTTGGACACTTGGCTGCCAAATGCCAGTCTATTGCAGACACTGAGTTGTTGGGATTGGGGCCATTTTGTATTGTAAAGGGGGAGGGGAGGGGGAGGGGTGGGGGGGGGGGGGGGGGGGAGGGGTGTTGCAATACTAGTGCACATCTGTTACATGTAGATGTACCGGTACTTAGCTCACGTGTTTGATTGACTGCATGTCACAGTGGTTTAAAACCATAAATTCTTCCAAATAGGCACTTGGGGAGACAAATTAGCGTAAGTGTTTACATAGGTACAAAGGAGACAGTGGCACTTAGGGAGACATTTCAGTGTCTCCCTAAGTGTCTAGCTACCCTAAAAAAAGATATTTGGGAGTTATTTTTGTCCTACCGGTAGAACGACAGATTTTGGTTTAAACAGCATAAATCTCGAAGATCTTAGAGAAAAGGGTTAGGGTAAACAAGTTAGGACTTTTTTAAGTTTGTGTACATCTCTATGGAAGTGTCACCCCAAGTTGGAGGTATAATAATTATTATTATTATTATTATTTATTTTACTCCACTTCATTAGTTAAAAGATTGACATATAAAAATATACAAATTACAAAAAGTAATTAAGAACAAGATATAAAACTATCAAGAAGCGGACAAATGACCAAGACATGACTGATTTTCTTGTATCAACAGGGAATACCAATACAAACATATTCGAACGCGTTTATTTATCCTCAAATTCAAAACATGCTCAAAATTTGTCTGCATAGTACATGTACCGGTATGCATCTTTGTCAAACTAATGTACCTGTACCATACCTGTTGTGAAAATTCCGTTTTTATCAGCTTCTTGAAGCAGTGAGCAGAGCATATAGTTGGTCAAAACTGTATGCTCATCACTGTCAAAATCTTCAATATCAGCTGGTGAACTCTTTAATACACAATGAACTATATGTAGGAGCTTCCATCACAGTCAAACATGATGCTTGCTGTGGTAAGGAACTTCATCAAAAAGAAGTAGTGATTCATCAAGAACCTCATCAAATTTGACGGCTGCAAATTTGCTTGAACTCGGTCCAATTTGCTGATTCCACATTCGACTTTTTCTAAGTGCGCCCCCCCCCCCCCCCCCCCCCCCTACCATGCAGGATCCATCTTTCATCTGTTTTGTATTTACATACATTTGTTGTTGTTAATGGGTTAAATCTGAAAAAGATATTTTTTAATAACTGAATTTCTGAAATCTTCTTGACCGCTTTGGTAAGACAAGGCTCCTTATTAGAAGGGTGTGTCTTGATGTACATGTACTGTACATGTATTAAAAACACACTATTTTGGAGTTAAATAAAGTGCCACAGTGTGGTCCCTACAGGTACATGTAGTACATGTAGTAGCCCGAGCCACTACTGGACGCTTGTTATATACTTATTACACCCGAACAGGAAATATAAAGTTTAGCCAATTTCCCACACTTGACAGTGGGCTTTGGGCTAGGCAATGGCCTACACATGCTAAAAACTGTTTATTAATGACAGAAATAAATTGAGGGTACTTGATTGATGTCCACAATGCATGATGATGCAACTGGCCTCTGAGAGGTCAACTTTGGATCAGTGTTTTTTGGTCACTAACCTTATTAGTGTATGTAAATTAGGTGTAGTTTGGCTGGCAAGGTTTATATATTAGCACATGTACCGGTAATGGTATGTAAATTTATTTATTTTTATTTATTTATTTATTTATTATCAAACTCTCACGGCCCAAAAGATCGAATTGCGGATCGATGTACAATAAAATAAATGGAAAAAAATACAAATTATCACAAAATGTTTATAAACAAATTAAAAATTTGCCATTACATGTAAATAAAAATTATAAAAATGACATTTGTTATACGGTACTTATTACGATGGTCCAAAACAAATGTGATACATACATGTACCAGTATAACAGTAAGACCATCTTTCGTACTCCAATAATAAAAATCAAACAGGAGAAATTATAAATTTTACTCATAATTATTTTTATCTTCTTTCATTTTTACATGTGTACAGTGTTGCACACAGTCTCTGAATATTATTACTGGGTACACGTAGCCATTCTTGCGTTAAAGGTAGGATACACCATTGGTAATTGCTTGAAATATCATTAATGGGTAGATTTGGGGGGTTGTATTTCATAGTAAATATCATTTAACTGACCTGTCCGAAGTTTTACAATCATGGATGCCGAGAAAAGCACGAAAAAATAGCGTCTGGTAGTGTTTTCAACCGGCGTTGGGCAGTTATTCTTATGTTATCTTTGTTTTTTGCGACGATCGCGAATTTTTCTTTATAAAATTATATTTTACGGAATAATTACAGGATATCTAAAGCAATCATTTTGCTGGATGCCTAGAATCATTATTTACTTTTAAATGAGTAAGATATTTCTTAATAATTCGGTAGTAAATATTTGTGATATCTGCAAATGGTGTATACTACCTTTAAAGGAAAACTCCACCCCAGTTTTAAATCAAATTAATGGTTGAGGGTGTAATATTTCATGGTGACTGGTAATTTTATTTTTAAAGATTGGTTGTTGCAATCATGAAAAAAAATGATTTTATAATAAAGCTCCTGCCGTCATGCGCGCGGCCATTTTGTAGCGCGATGTCTGTTCATCCGGGACATTGTGACGTAATGACTACACCAACAAAACCTGAGTGCCTTGCATGCACAGAAAACTCGCGTAGCGAAATCCAGAGTGACAAGGTATTGTTCCCCGACGCATACACTGACTGTTCTTATTATTTGTAAATGGTGTTGCCCGACTGCAAGGCTAGCGTCAGTCTCGACTCCATGGGTGCGTGCGCGTTCCTTCACTAACCCCTGGCCGTGATGAATGAGTAAAGAACGCTGACTAACCGGCTATAGATCGCGCAATGCATGATGGTAAAACAATCGCAGCAAGAGCGTAGCACTGGTAACGAGGATAGAATAGCGTGGTTGCGTCCCTTTCCTTTCGTGAATGCACCCGTACATGTACGTGTCCTCGCGGAGGTCGTCTCATAATCATGACGATTTGTCAAGCTTTTGGCTGCTCAAATAAACCAAATTCACGGAAAAGCCTCAGTTTCTTTAAAATACCCGATCCCAAGCAACGTCTGGATACTTGTAAGAAATGGCTGCACAATATAAAAATTGCAAAATTCGACATCAAAACCTTTGTGCCTAATCGAGCGTTCATTGTTTGTGAAAAACACTTCGAGCCCGAGTGTTTCGAGGAAAATCGACAGGCAGTTCTTCTTGGGTATGAACCAAAACTGCCAGCAAACATTGCTCCAATCCCTAAACCATCACATGCAGTTCTGTTGGCAAATGCTGACAAAAGTAGGTTCTCGAAAAAATAGATTACATCTAGCCGACTTACACAAATTATTTTAAACCCAATGAACATGTGAAAAAAACTTGTCATGCGCTACAATGAATAGTATTTATTGCCAGTCCGAACTGTATGCAAAGATGTTCATCTTATGTTTTGAAGCGAATCAAAGTCAAAAATATTATGAATAAAACAATATACTGTATATTTAACTCTTTGTTAACGATTAACTCGTTATTAACGATTTCAAGCAGTTAAAGAATTGTTGTCTCATAACAGTGTTACCAAAGATATTTTGAATTAAAAACATGGTGTACTTTTTTTAATTACTCTACATCAATGACTATAAAAATGTACTTGGTAAAGAGCACTGGAGAGCTGTTGATGTAAAACATTGTTATAAACAACACTCTTTGAAGTAACGTATTTTTCGAGACAGACATAATAATACATGTACACTGTATTGTTCTCCACAAATTTAAATCAGAGACAGACAAGAAGCCATTCTAAGGCATATGAAATTAAAAGCACAAGGGTGTTGTTTCTTTCGATGTCCAATTGAGCCAAAATTTCAACAGATTTGTTATTTTATGCCAACATGTACATGTAGGTTGGGACCAACTACCAAGTGAGGATACTGGCCTTGACAATTTATATTACAAAAAGTATAGGGCCTACACTTCCATTAAATTTAAAAGTATTCAAACTAGAAATACATTCATTAATAATAAATGAAAATTGTAAGCTTAAAATTGTCTATGATTTGCATAACATTCAAACAATGGAGTAAATACTTGGTGATTTCAGGTTGTGATGTTCTTAGTAACGAGTTGATTTAAATACATTTCAAAATAAATTAAAAATGATTTGAAATGTTAAGTTGTCTCACTTTGTCAGTCCAAGCAGTTGTACTGTGCAATACTTATTTTCTAGGATCCCAAAAGGTTCTCCCTAAATAGCGTCACACGATAAGACTTAAACCCTCCAAAAGGAGACTGAGCCACCGTTATTATATATAAACCTCGCTGAGTTCATCATTGACACCTGGACGAAAACCGATGTAGATTCCATCTGGGTCTGGGTATGACCGACGGATTAGCGTAACAACACACGAAGGAATAACACGTCTAATCCCTTTCCCAAGGTGTCCATGTGACCAGCTCACAAACATCCGGTACGCAGAGTATCGCAACGACCTGTGCATAAAATACAGATGGGTAGAACAGAAAATTTGACATGAGGTATCGATCCCATGAAGATGTGCAGACAAAACTCCAGAATACATGTAGTACTGCATTTCATGCATAGACATTAGTCTTTCAACTTAGTGTTTGAAACTAAAAGTGTTTGAAGAGTATTTAAAATCAATTCATCAATGTAAAATTTTTAAAATTCAGTACACTCAGTAGGCATCTGTTGCTGTTGGCCCACCGAAAATCACATATTAAAGACAATAACATTGACACAAATTACCACGTCGCCGTGATTATTGCAGACTAATTAATTCAATAAGTTGAAAAGTACAACTTAGAATTGAAACAATGGAGTCACCCTACGTGTTTAACACTAGTGTCGGAATTACCGGTTGTTTAAGTCACGTAAATTGCTGCTGTCATGGCCACGGACATCGTTTCTCATAATGTGGGCAGCCCGAAGAACAGCTCTGTTGGTACATACATCAAGGAAGTCGGGATGGGATGTGATGCATGTCCTGCCATTCATCAACCAGTTCAGTTTTCCAACTTCTCGGCAACAGAGGCATTCTTTTTCATGGGGCATTACCGCACACGACCCACAACTGCACCATTCCATGTTTCCACGGCGGCGTGAAGTCGGTCTTTCAGTCGACCCGGGCAGCTGTACGTCGTCGGAGATGTTTTCTACGTCCATTTCGATGTCATTATTTCGTCTTTGCAGCTCTTCGTCCGTAAAAGTTGGTTCAAAATCGTACGCAGACGGCCCTGGTTCCATAATTTGTATAAACAGATTTCGTAACAGCAAACAAAATACGATTGAAAGGCGAGAGTTTTAAACTAAGGCGAGAGTGCTAAAAGGCGAAAGCTCGATCGTTGTTGTTCCAGAAAAATCGTCGGGCACCTTTCTACCGTAAGCATACGTATTGCGATAGCTGCGTCCAGGTGTGATACTATTGCAACGCACAGCAAGCTCACATCACGCGCATACACACGGTTCATTGACAATGACCAAGGTGTAGTGACTACGTCATAATGTCCCGGATGTGGCGGGAGTTTCAAACAAAATGGATGCGTTCAGTGAACAAGAATAAATTAACACAATAGGCCAGAACTTCGTTCTAAATAATGAAATATCATTAGCCTTCTGGGATTATGCTCCTTACAATATGTTCTTTCAGACTAGATAATGATTTGAAGGGCCTGGAATATTCCTTTAATATGTGCAACTACATAACATTAACAAGGTACATGATCCAGTCACAGTGATGTCAACAGCACATACAGTACTGTAAATTATATGCACGTGTGTACAAACTAATTATACCACATGAAAAGCCTACATGACTAGGCCTTTTATTATTTTAGCAGAAATTATATAGAATATACATGTACATGTGCATACATGTACCACTGACGTCCACTGCATACAGCTTACCAAAATGATAAAGAGGAACCATGTTTTAATATTGTAATTGCTCGCTAATGATAAAATCTAAGCCTGGATGTTGTTGGGCTGTCAGGATGTGGGACTTGGCCAATTTCTCACCCTCTAATTGGCAGAATTGTACTGCCCTGACTAAAACTGCACTGGGTGTCAAAACCCTGCTGGGTGGTTGATCCTGCCCACTGATTTCATGCAGACAGGGAAGTGGTTCATGATATGTAGACTGGATTAGCCTGTTGTTGATATGTCAACAGTGTAGGGAGGAAGTGTACAGCTCCATGCAAATGAGGCATTCACTGGCTATTTGTGTCAGTGATGTTAAGAGGAAAGTAAACAATTTGCCCTGGTTTGGCCAGCTTGACTACTCTTTTGAGTGTCTTGACCATTCACTGGCATTGTGCACACTGTAGGCTGTACACTACTTAACCAGTAGTTCAATGCACATTGACTGTACCAAGTGTGTGTGCATGCAGACCTGTCCTTTGAAATGACATGGAAGGCCCCCATGGCATTTAGTGCATGACGTACAAATACGAAGCAGTAAATGTAAGCGCTCGCATCAAATCTCCTTGAGAAAAAAAATGCATCAGTGATTTGTACTTCATACACTTATACAAAACAGGCAGCTTAAATTGTTCTTCAGTTTGTGTTAGTACATTTAGTATACCGGTACATGTACCGGGGTATGTGTAAGCAAATGCTGCTCAAGAATTACGGTAAAACATGTATCGGTACATGTACGTACGTGTATCTTAAGTTTTTCTCATTCATTTACATTATCCTCATTCACTTGCACTGTATAATTTACAAGGTTTTTATAGGCTTACATCAATTAAATGTTTTCTACTATTAAAGCACTTTTAGCTCATACTAAAAAAAACAACCAAAAAACATTTAAATTAAACTGGTCTTCATTTCTTATAAAATACAAATGTACCTGTTTTTTGGTCTGTTTTCCTAATGCAATGCAAAGGTAGGATACACCATTGGTACAGGAATTGTCATGAATGACTGGATTCGGGGGTATTTTATTGTAAATATTGTTTAACTGACCTGTCCGAAGTTTTACAATCATGGATGCTGAGAAAAACAAGGAAAAACAGTGTTCGCTTTTCAACCGGCGTCGGACAGTGATTCCTAGTTATGTTCATGTTGTTCTTGTTTTTTCGCGATCGCTGCCGGCGATCGTGAATATATTTGTTTCAATTCGATTTTGTTTAAACAATTACTGGATATCTACCGGTACATGTAGGTAGCCTTATCATTTTGCTGAATGCCTTGAATCATTATTTACTTTAAAATAAGTAAGATATTTTTTAATAATTTGGTAGTAAATTGTTTCGATATCTGCAAATAATCGTTTACTGTACATGTACAGTATGTGCCATGACAATGTGTGTCTCACAATTGATTCATCTGTGGTAATTGATGGATGCCGTAATACAGAATGCACTTGGTAATGGAGGCATGAGGCCACTGGCAAATATACACATAATTGAGTGATTCTCAATTATTATTATTATTTTTTTCATGATTTAATCTCAAAATTGTATACCGGTACATGTACATGTACCAGTACATGGTTGATGCATGGAGGAATATTCGTACACGGTGGATGCAGGGAGGAATATTCCTCCATGGTTGATGTAACATCTGGGTAGGTTTTCTTTTTAGCATGTTTAGTGTGGTGTACAGTGTACACACAACATGTCGTGTGGCGTGTACGCGGGTATAATTTTACATTGTACCGTACAGTATCCTTGTGTGTTAATATTAGCCATCATGTTTCAAAATTTGGTACCCTGTGGAGACATGGGGACAATGGGAGTCGAAAGGTCTCCACTGTGTATATTTCTATAGATGAATGCCGGTAAGGTTTTCACAAAATAGATTCATGGATTTTACTCAAAAACTAGGGTTAGTGTTTGGTTCTGGGTTAAGGTACCGGTATAATATAGGGAATGTTTGGTCCAAATTTCATCCCAGGAAATTAACCGTGGTTGAAATAGCAGCATTTTGAAAAGAATTTTTGACAGTCCAAAAATTGTGTGGGAAAATATATGAGATGTATTATTTGTTTAATTTAATTATTTTTACTTAGGGCCTACACGTACTAGCCAATTATAATAAAGAAAAAGAAATAACATCAACCCTAACACTCCTGAATCCTTTAATTTTGATAGGAATTTGTACACACCCTAGGGAGTTCGGGTTAAGAAACTGTTTAAAACATAAATACACATCAAACAAAATATAAGAGAGGAAACATACTGGTATACGGTACATGTAAGAAGTACCGGTAAGTAAAGTTCTGGGCAATTGTAAATGTAATTTTAGAACTTAGCAAATCGTGTACATGTATGCGCAAACATAATTTTTAATGGTTTTGTTAAAGGTAGTATACACCATTGGTAATTGCTTGAATTATCATGAATTAGTAGATTTGGGGAGTTGTATTTTATAGTAAATATTGTTTAACTGACCTGTCCGAAGTTTTACAATCATGGATGTCAAGAAAAGCACGAAAAACAGCGTTTGCTTTCAACCGGCGTCGAGCAGTTATTCTTATGTTATTTGTGTTTTTTCGCGGACGGCGATCGCGATTTTTTCTTTAGAAAATTCTATTTTTCAGAATAATTACAGGATATCTAGCGCAATCATTTTGCTGGATGCCTAGAATCAGTATTTACTTTTATATGAGTAAGATATTTCTTAATAATTCGGTAGTAAATTTTTTCTGATATCTGCAAATGGTGTATCCAACCTTTAAGCATTTGTGATCTTCAAGTTTTTAGTTTTGATATGAGTACATGTACACAGCATTGTGGCCCATAGTTTCATATAGTACCGGACCGGTTACAAATTCATTTTATGAAAGTGAAATTAATATTTATAGTTTCCTAAACTTATCACACACAAAAACGTTAATAGCCCTAACGGTCCTCATCCAGCAAAACAAGGTTTTATTGGAGTCCATCTGTTTAGTGCACAGATTAAAAGCAGAGGGGGTTGGGATTTGCAAGGATGAGGAAGGTTCCTAGTGAACCACCAAAAGGAGTTTGAGGATACTGAAATGGATTTTTGCTGGTAATGTTTGAAAGTACAATCTTAAACCTGTACCTGTACCCGTACCCGTACCCGTACCCGTACCCGTACCCGTACCCGTACCCGTACCCGTACCCGTACCCGTACCCGTACCCGTACCCGTACCCGTACCCGTACCCGTACCCGTACCCGTACCCGTACCCGTACCCGTACCCGTACCCGTACCCGTACCCGTACCCGTACCCGTACCCGTACCCGTACCCGTACCCGTACCCGTACCCGTACCCGTACCCGTACCCGTACCCGTACCCGTACCCGTACCCGTACCCGTACCCGTACCCGTACCCGTACCCGTACCCGTACCCGTACCCGTACCCGTACCCGTACCCGTACCCGTACCCGTACCCGTACCCGTACCCGTACCCGTACCCGTACCCGTACCCGTACCCGTACCCGTACCCGTACCTGTACCTGTACCTGTACCTGTACCTGTACCTGTACCTGTACCTGTACCTGTACCTGTACCTGTACCTGTACCTGTACCTGTACCTGTACCTGTACGTATTTTTAGAAGTTTTCTTCTTGCTGCCTGGCCAGGAAGTTTTTGGAGGAAAAATCAAATTAAACACCCCAAGTAGACACAAATGTGCGGCAAAGCGATATTGAGGTCAATGGCAAACTATATGTACCGGTAGGAGGAAAAAAAGGTTGTTTAAAGGTAGGATACATCATTTGCAGATATCAAAAATATTTACTACCGAATTATTAAGAAATATCTTACTAATTTGAAAGTAAATAATGATTCTAGGCATCCATCATAATGATTGCGCTAAAAATCCTGTAATTATTTCTAAAAATATGATTTTATAAAGAAAAATTGGAGCGATAGCGAATATTTCTTTATAAAATTCTATTTTATAAATAAACAAATAACATAAGAATAACTGCTCAACGCCAGTTGAAAACGAACGCTGTTTTTTGTACTTTTCTTGGCATCAATGACTGTAAAATTTCGGACAACCTGTCAGTTTAAAAACGGTATTTACAACCCCCCAAATCTACCCATTTATGATAATTCAAGCAATTACCAATGGTGTATTCTACTTTTAACTTCGGAGGATTTATAAACATTTAATTTCACATTTGTTTACATCCATCACAATTATTGTTTCTCATCGCATACAAAAAAACCTTTGGATGAAAAAATAGTATACAAATTAAAGTTTGGATGTCCGTGCTTTTGTCAATTTATTTTCTTCCAACGAATTAATTTGCTTGTTTGCATTGCCGAGCCTTTCTACAGTTGAAGGAGTGGTTTGTATCGTTGCTTAAAATTGTTTAAATGAAGACATTATTTGCATATTGTACATGTAGGCAAGCAGTTCGAAAAAAGGGTTGACCCGCGAACATCGCATCACTTATACTTTTAACTGTAGTCAGTGGAAGTAGGGAGGAAGCAATAGAGTTCACCGGGAGTTCTATGGGATATGTATGACTGGTCATCAAATCGAAAACAGAACTCTTTCATGTACACCGTTTCCATGTCTATGGAACCATGAGCAAACTGAAAGTTCATGGAAATACAAAAGTTCTAGGAAATCTATTGGAAATAGAACATATTCCTCGCGCTTCTAAAATTGGAGCGAAACCTCAAAGTAATTCCACACATGTACGTTGAAGTTGCATGGGCTATTTGAAATTGATATTCGAGTAATAATCAAATTATCAGATACATGTACATGTACTAAGTTGAAGGTGACACACCCATGGTTCAGAATTCAAGGAATAAAGGTAGGATACACCATTGGTAATTGCTTGAATTATCATTAATGGGTAGATTTGCGGGGTTGTATTTCATAATAAATATCATTTAACTGACCTGTCCGAAGTTTTACAATCAAGAAAGCACGAAAAACAGCGTTTGTTTTCAACCGGCATTGGGCAGTTATTCTTATGTTATCTTTGTTTTTTCGCGATCGCCGGACGGTGATCGTGAATTTTTGTTTATAAAATTAAATTTTTCGAAATAATTACAGGATATCTAGCGCAATCATTTTGCTCGATGCTTAGAATCATTATTTACTTTCAAATGAGTAAGATATTTCTTAATAATTTGGTAGTAAATATTTTTGATGTATCTGCAAATGGTGTATACTACCTTCTTGAAATTAACCCTATTTCGAGCTCAATATGTTAAAATATGTTAGAATGGGTACAAGACCTGTGATTAATTTTGCTATACTGGTATTGTACATGTACCTCCAGAATCAGATTGCAACAGTTTGTGTGTACAGTTTACCATATATGGTGTTGGAATTTGCAAGAATGGGTATAAACATGGTACTGTAAATTACCGGTACACTAAGGAATTTGGGTTAAGGTTATCCCAAACTCCCCAACCCATCAAAATCCAACTGTGAACTTTGTTGGAAACTGTTGGAGTGAGTACTGTATTGGTAAACTTGAGTGGTTTAGAGTTTGCAAAGATGGTGAAGGAATTTACAATGATGGTGAAGGTTCGAGGTTCAATAGGGTTAAAATGGGCAGAATGCAATACTAAAAAATTCTTATTTGAAATTGGGTATTAAGTTGACGGCAAGATGCACACACTGCTGTTGTCTTTTTCAACATTTTTGTTCCCTGCATGGAGAAATCCGGATCTACAACTCGCAGAAACAAATGTATTAAAAATGTATTGAGCAATTTGGCAGAATTTAGAGGGTTGTAAATGTGATATTTAAACAAATACATGTATTATGGTGAAGAAGTCATCTGGGGTTTCGGTTCCAGAGAGCCTTTCAAATTTCTGCTGCTGGTAACCCTCAATAACCCAAAGAAAAATGAGTTATTCTTTCCCCCGTGATCCCTAAATTCCTTCACGTTCGGAATTCATTCCCAGGTTCTAACTATTAAACCTATCACCAGAGGCAATTTGATTTTAGTCCAGAAACTGGAAGCATTTTTTGTTGTAGCTGGTGTCAGAAGCGCACTCCCAAAAGAGATTAGAAGCCAAAATAAGAAGGGGATTGTCGTCCCATTGGGAATAGAGTAAGGGGTGAACATGTAAGCTGGTGTGCCCCCTTCCCCCTCTCAAAATAAAAATGAGATTTTGTCCTGAAGAAATGGCAGCCCTGGGGTTTGTGTTGAGAGTTGGTTGGAGGGGGGAGGGAGGGGGGGGGGGGGGGGGGGAAGGACAAGCTTGTTAGGCAGACAGAATTATTCTGTTGATTTGTTGATTTTTTTTTTTTTAACTGGATGGGAATGATTAATTGTCGGCTGGTGTGGATAGAAAAACAGCCCCAGGTTTTGTGGAACCCATTCTCTGTTGGATGGTGCAGGGTCCTTTCATGATTACTCGGGCACAGACTGGGTGGGAACAATGAAACAATGGTTTTCCCCTGTTAGGGCCCTTACCTTTTTTGGGTTGGAAACTTTTCATTTGTAAAAATCAATCATTCTGCAGTTGGTTGTTATTAGTATTACCACTGCGATAATATTTACTATACCCAGCACAATTTAAGGCGAAGCGTACCCCCCCCCCCCCCCCCCCCCCCCCACACCCCCTCCTTTTTTTGTTCCTATACATGTACACACCTCAGACTATTGTTACCTTACACATTCCCCTAAAAGAATTCCTGAGATTCCGGAAACACAATGACTAACACAAAAGATTGGGGGTGGGGGGGGGGGGGGGGGGGGGGGTGGGGGAGTAGGGTGGTTGGTTCCCTCTGCCTTATATCTCGCTTCATATGATATTCACACATTGAAGAGGCATAAAACCCAACTTGTTCATGTACCGTACTGTGATATGAATACTACGGTAGCTGATCTCCACTTCCTGAATGCCTCAGGACCAAATCCGTTGACATCCACCCACCACTGGTGCTGTCCAAGTGCTTTTTATTTGCTTCGGCCTCACTGCCGAAGCAACTCTGATTTCGGTACGTGGAATTTAATTTGGCATTTTTCAGTGATTTTGCCCGTTCAATTTGCAGAAGTTTGTTGTGACCACCGACTTTGGCATTTTGAAAAGTCGGATCAACATGGGTTTTTTGCAGGTTACTTGGGGAAACATTTGAAGATTAATAGAATTAATTTAATCTTTGAAAATCAATAATAAAAATCAACCGCAAAAGCCCGGAACTTGACGTTTGTGGGAATTGATAGAACGATCCAGGATCTTTATTTTATCTTGTGTGCGTAAAATCACGTGACCCTTTCTCTGGTCCAAACCTGAAGTGCCTCATAATTTAGAAGTGGAAAATGATGGAAACTTACTTTCTACGAAATGATGGGAACTTACTTTCTACTATAGGCCTTTTCGAATCCCTGGCTTCGTCTTTGGCTTAAGGCGATTTTTGACTCCCAACTGCAAGATCTCTAGCCACATTCTGACGCCTGTTGTACTTCAGAAACATTCACTCGATTGATGTGAACCCAAAAGTTAGACTATTTCAATTTTCTTCCATTTCTATTTGCTTCTCAGTATTTCGGAATTCAGAGGCGAATCCAAAGCCAAAGACGAAGCAACGGTTTCGAAAAGGCCCTACATTGTATGTTAGTCTCTGGCTACGTGGTACTCGATAAACAAATTACCGGTGACATCATAAAATGTTGAAGGACCCTCTAGCGGCAGGTTGATAAATGTTCAACATGAATCAGTTGATGTGTGTGGCAAAGTTCGCTGAAATCACTTAATAATAGATGTCCCCTATATATAATAATACCCGGTATATAATCAGCTTCATGCTAAGAACAAGTTGACGGGGAGAACAATTTATGATTTAACCAGACCGGAAGTTACAATGAAAAGACCTTGAAACCTTAAAAAAAAAAATATAAAAAATCAACAACGGGACATATGTAATCCAGATTTCTGCGTTAAAAATAGTAAAGTTGAGACAGCTCTCAAGCTTTCTGTTAATGACATTCGGATGTCATCATCAAGTTTCAGATAATACATGCAACCAAAGATTTCTAGATTTAATCTTTAAAAATCAATATGAAATCAACTATAAAAGATGTGATTATGATTTTTAACGGGAATCGATAGAATAATCCAGGCTCTGCATTTTTGGTTTTACTTGCAAAACACGCGACCCTTCTGGTCCAAACCGGAAGTGCCTTATTATTTGAAAGTGAAAAATGATGTGAACTTAATTGCAATGATGTCAGTCTCTGTCTAGGTTGTGCTTGTCAAAAAATGTCGGAATCCACTGGTACATCCCTACATAAATTATGCATTTAACCCTAACTCCATACCCCATTTCTACGACCGGTACCCATAGGGCCAGTGCTTTGAGATTGGAGGCTACCCGGTACATGTTGGTAGGACACCGTCTTGAAAAATGGGTACCTGATGGACCGGCGGATGAAAATCTCTGTCCTGAACGATCGTTACTAAACAAAAACTGTGGATCCTGTGATTATTATTATAGCGGCATTCTAGACTCTATAACATTCTCATTCTGAACAGGCTAAAAATGCTAATTTTTACCAAGGGCCCTTGGGCTTGGAGTCAATGATGTTTATCAGGAGAAAGGATACATAAATCATGCATACTGTATACATGTACTGTAGCAGTAGCACTGGCAAAAATCACTTTCTTATTTATGGGATTATATGGGAGTATGTCGACAGTAGAAAATAAATTTCCAATGGTTTAGAACTCTGATGCACATGATCTGCATCGCTTTTTTTGTCTGCCTTTCCTGAGCCCCCACATTTACTTTGCTATTATGCAGATTGAGCATTGAATAAACGTCTGGCCGTAAATGTACTAACTGATCTGTCCGAAATTGTCTGTCCGGCTTTTGTAAATTTTAAATTTTATTTATTCAATTTTGTTTGGATCATTTACAGAACACAGATGTGGGTGGAATCACTGCATCACTGAGCAATTCCTCACTGGTAGAGATGGACACAAATGTTGTTTACAAATCAAGAAAAATAACCATTTTGGGGCGTTTATATTTTTGTGGGCGTATATTTTTGTTCAGTGTACATGTACATAAATCATTTTGCTGGATGCCTGGAATCATTATTTACTTGCAAAAAGTCAGATATTTCTTAATAATTCGGTAGTAATTTTTGTTGTTGATATCTGCAAATAGTGTACATCTTACCTTAGCTTATCTTACATACATGTACATGTACCAGGTACATGTACAAATACCATACCGGTACACCAAGCAATTTTCTGGCTTGACATTTGGCCGGCCTATCTTCGTCGTCGCACTTCATTAGAAGCCACTTGTCAAGTCTTTTCATGCTTTTTTTAAGTAGTCCTATTACTATTAGTGTTGGCAGTTGTGAAGTCATTATGCAGAAAACTCCACAGTAGGAAGGTAACTGCAGGAGCATAGCATGGCCAGCCATTAGTGCATATTACCTTGTCAAGGTTGGCTGTTGCTGTGGGGTTTTTCGCCAGCTAATCTCAGGACTGGAGGATCGTTAGCAGTCTCTGTGCAGGCCGTACGCAGGAGTTTTTTATGGGGGGGGGAGGGGGGGGGGGTGCGAATTTGTACCGATGGGACCAAAAATGGACCCAGAAATTTTCGTGTGCCAGTACCGTTATTTCTACATCGAAATACCATTATTTACCCCGGAAAATGTGGACCTTTTAGTAATTTTTTTTGGGGGGTGCAAACGCACCCGTCGCACCCCCCCTGAGCCGTCGCACACCCACCCCCCCCCCCCCCCCCCCCCCCCCTGCGCCGTAGCACACCCCCTGCGTACGGGCTTGCTGTGTTGATCTCTCAGCATTTGATTTGTAGGCCTCTCTCTCTCTCTCCAACATCTTTAGCCCTTTTCACACTACGGCCTCTCAACCCCGGGCGAAACCCGTTGCCGCTCCAGGTTGACTGAGTTTTTGGCATTGATCACCATAATGAGGTCAACAGTTTTGATTGTACAGTTTACTGTATGGTGTTGGAATTTGCAAGGATGGTTACGGTTCCTTGTACAGGTAAATTACCAGAAGAGGTTAGGATTCAAGTGTTATACTAACGTTTGGGTACACTTTTGTAACATACATAATTGGTAAACAGTCATCAAAAGCCGTGTTCGCACTAGACTTTTTGGGGGGAAGGTTTTACTGAGACGATGGTAAAAAAAAAATTGTCAAATGTTACTACTGTTCGCACTTGGACTTTCGACCTGGAATTCTTTTACTAAGATCGCAGGAGAAGTAGTCGAGCTGTCATTATAATGACTCATGAAGGCAAATGTGATCACAATGCGATGTGCATGCATCAGCGCGCGCACGTAAACAATACAAAGAGCGCATGCGCGGTGTCTTGTGTAGCATGAAATCGCACTAGGGGGCCAGATGTACGTTTACCTAAGCCGCTTTTACCGACTCGCGCTGTTCGCACTGGACTTATCGTCTAGGGAAAAGTTACCTGAGAAGTTTTCCTGGGCAGCAGGTGGCCGGTAAAAGTAACCACTGGACTCGGGAAAAGTAACTGCGAGGAAAACGTCCTAGGCTGTCCGCACTGGACTTAAAATGGGAAAAGTACCCACCATCTCGGTAAGTTTTATCAAAAAAAGCCCAGTGGGAACAGGGCTAAAGACACTAAATGTTTGCAATCTCGAAACAAAATTGCATCTTTGAGACATCATGCTGTTGTCATTGTAAATTCAGTTGAACATTTAAAAAAAAATATCAACCTCAAGATGATATTGATAGTATGGTACACCTTTAGAGCAGCATGCTGACTTCATTGCATGACTGAGTGCATGCCACCTTTTAGTTCCAAGGCCCTTCTGTGAGCTTGATTACCCTTATTGTCTGACTTTACATGCCCACTTGCTGGTCATGTACTGGTATTATAATAGGCACATGCATCAACTGTCATCTTTGCCATACCCAAGGTCCTTTCTCTATGCCCTATACCTGATCAAGACCCAAGGTGACAGTGCAAAGGCGACTCCATGACAACCGAAAAATGGCTGGGCTCCATTTAGTTTGTTTATCTGCCTCTGATGGCTTCTTTCCTCCATCATGTCCATATTATTATAATAGTCATTTTCTTCATTTTTTTTTTTATAGGTAGGATACACCATTTATGATTGCTTGAATTATCATCAATGGGTTGATTGGGGGGCGGGGGGCTGTATTTTATAGTGAAAAAAAATATTACAAAAAAAAAACTCTCTGAAGTTTTACAATCATGGATGCCGAAAAAAATACAAGAAAAACGGGGTACATTTTCAACTGGCGTCGAGCAGTTGTTCTTGTTGTTTGTGAATTTTTTTTATTCAATTTGTTTGTACCATTACAGGATTTCTTGTTCAATCATTTTGCTGGATGCCTATACATGTACCGGTACATGTAGAATCATTATTTACTTTCAAATAAGTAAGATATTTCTTAATAATTCGGTAGTAACATTTGTTGATATCTGCAAATGGTGTATCCTACCGGTACCTTTCAATTTTGTATACCCAATTCAGTATCTGACATTTTGTTAGCGCTCTTATTCTTTAAAATTTGTTTGGGGCTGTTTTAGGTATATATTTATCAAGACTTATTGTTAATTTCCTTAATTTTACTTGAGGGCTTTGTGGAAATTTATATATTTTTTTCTTCTGAATATAGCCACAGGATTTATAAAATTTATAAAAAAAAAATTGTTTTACTGAAGATTTAAGGTGAAAAAAACCTAAACATTGTCTGAAAAAAAAAAATATAATATTAAAAACTAAATTTGATTCTGTTGAATGCCGAATTGAGAAAAGACTAGAACCCATGAAATCCTGCTTTTTAGTGCAGACGTCTTACCACACGACCTCCGAGCTAGCCAAAGTTAGCTGTTCGAATCTAAATAGCAGTGGGTACCGCAACCAGATTTTTCAAAGATGATATTTTGTTTAGCAATTGTGTGGAAAAAATTATAACTAAGAAAAATCTGAAGACTGGCATTAAATCCCTGGCGAGGTTAAAAAACCAGCTAAATTGCAATTACAATGCAAGGATGAAAATAGCTAAATTCTGAGCTGTAAATGAGAACTGAAAAAAAAAAAAATGTAGAAGCAAGAGAATAACACCCAATTGAATTTCACACCGATTTGGTTGTCATGTTGGGAGGGGTTACTGAAAAGTTAAAGATTTCATGGTATTTTTGCCAGGAAAGGATAGCCTTTGCATTCCCCTCTGAACACAACCCTGCAACTGCAATACAGTAAAATATGTTATGTGTACGTGTAGTAATATTCTTGGCCAGTTGCCAGACGTGTGCAGACGTGTGAACAATTTATTCCAGCCACCATGGCCACCAACCAATACAATGGGTGCACGTGCATACACTACAGCCAGACTTTATTCTTTCAGTATTCATTCAGTTTGTTCAAAAGGACAAAAAAACACAAATTTCTTGTTTGAGAACCTATACAATTTGTGTACACAGTTGTTACCGGAGGAGGAAATGTTTTTTGCTGTTGGCCCCTTCTCTCCCCCCCCCCCCCCCCCCCAACCATAAACAATTTTGTTTGCTTAAATGTAAGATACACCATTTGCAAATATAGAAAATATTGACTACCAAATTATTAGGAAATATCTTACTCATTTGAAAGTAAAAAATGATTCTAGGCATCCAGCAAAATGATTGCGCTAGATATCCTGTAATTATTCTGAAAAATTTAATTTTATAAAAATTTGCGATCGCCGGAAAAAACAAAGATAACATAAGAATAACTGCTCGACGCCAGTTGAAAACAAACGCTGTTTTTCGTGCTTTTCTCGGCATCCATGCTTGTAAAACTTCGGACAGGTCAGTTAAACGATATTTACTATAAAATACAACCCCCAAATCTACCTATTCATGATAATTCAAGCAATTACATGTACCAATGGTGTATCCTACCTTTAAGCTCTTCGACTATAACAAATAAGTCTGGGCCAAAATTCAAGTCAGTGTTGTAACAGGTCTTCAAGTTGACATTATATGCTTTAAATCGTGAAATATGATCAGTGATACTACTACTAGTGTGAGTTGATTAGGAGCTGTTAGAAAACATGGTTCGTTTTGCATGTATACTGCAAAATTAATTTATGCGTGAAAAAAGGAATGCGTCTTACTAATGCCAAAAAAATAATCAAATCTATTTTATCTGGCACAATACATCATACAGTACATGTTCATGTGTATTGTACATACCGGTATGTATGCTGTTTTTGCACACGTGTCTTTAGGCAAATGACTTGAACATGTGTTTTAGAAATGTCTGTAAATTGTACGTGTGCATTTACATTGTACTGGTACCTTTACTATTAAGTACTTTCTATAATAAAAATTCCATGAACATTATAATTGTACCGTACATCCTCCTCCACCAAAATGGTAAATACTCTGTGAAATACGGTACAGTATAAAAATTATACAATGTCCTTGAATATTAAAAAAATATAAAAATGTGCAACTGCCACAGCTGGTGAGTGTCACATAAATGTCCTGTAATCTTCTGCGAATTGCAATTATGTACAATGTTGTCAATGTTATGATGGACTTGTAGCCATTGAACATTAGTCATGGTTGATCGCACGGGCAAATTTGAGATTATCTTAGTAGTCTAAGTCCTATGGTCCTATCATATCACTAAAATGACCCATAGTTGACCCAGATCAACTATGGGTAAAAAGCTGAGGGGTTAGCCACGTAAAACACGCCATCATGATCCTTACATAAGTATGTGTACGGTACATGTACAATGTACGGTGTTATACTGTATCTACAGCCATTGACAAAATGCCCTCTCGGACTGAGGCTTACATGTACTTTGAGATTTACTACTTTTCCGTTAATTAACCCCAACTCCCCTAGTATAACTTACTAGGAACCATCATACACATTTTGGCAAATTCCAACACCGTCCAACAACTGTTGGACTCTGATTCTGGAGATACCGATATGCCTGACCCAGTGTAAAAGACGATCAGTTTTAGGGTCCAGTACCCATCCTAACAGACTCCGACTAAACCTGGTGTTAGAGTTTGACTGGATGCCGATGGGGTTAATTGTAAAGGTTAATTGTTAATTGTAAAGGTTAATCGGGGGGGGGGGGGGGGGGAAGTAACAACGTTAAGCTGGAATAGCAGCATCTAAAGTTGCAATGAGCTCATTGGTTATTTACGTTTAGACTTCACATGAAGTTAATTTGTGTTTGTTTCGTGGAATGGTGTATGCATACCGTATGTGTTACGGTAAATTTTTCTACCGGTACCACTGACTCTGCTTCACGAGCAGGGTCTGTGGTACCGTCTCGGGTGAGCCCCGACTACATGTATGAGCAAGTTCGGGCACGAACGCAGTTCGCTTGAACGGCTCTATAGTCGAACTGCACTGTATTGTTGAAAAGATGGCAACTGCTTTGTTTACATTTGCGACATGAATGAGATGGGTATTGGCGCTGTTTTCCCGCGCATATACCGGTACATGTAGGTACCCGATAGGATAAGTCATAACTAACGTTTGTCATGTTGGTCCAAAAACAAAAAAAATTACCATTAGGCCCACAAGATTTGCACTTAACGCTAGTGCCTTAATTCGGGCGATTCACAATGAAGTGCGCCACCAAGCGTTTAACTCAAAAGAGCCACTTTTAAACTTTACGGTCGACTTCTTCCGTATATCATACTGTAGTGAAATATCTATTCTTCATTGTTCACGCGAGGTTTAACACAAACGAAAATGTATCCGGCAGCGTCGTTAATTAAAACATTGTTATTTGCAGAACAAAAAATAAAACTTTAATCGTGCGCGTCCAAAAAGACGTAAAAACTGATGAGTTCATGCAAAATGAATACTGTTTTTAAAACCGATGCCGACTTTTTCCCATGATGCACTGCGGGGATAGCAGGATTTGCGCCTCCAATGGCAGCTTCTAGTTATTGTGAATCGCTCGAATTACCCGCTGACTACTGCCATCACTTTTTCACGTCACTGGTTCTCTCAATGTTTTCTTATGGAAAGAGGCTATTGATAACCAGCGCGCAATCTTGCCCCGTGGTCTGGTTCGAAACAGTCGACTAGAGTAGTCCAACCATCCTGCGTTCGAGTGACGTTATTCGAACTATGGTTAGCCATAGTTCGCGCCCGAACTTGCTCTATGCCGTCCTAGGTAATCAAATGACTCGAGGCTAACCCCAAGGCCAATCTGGGTGAGTAGTACTGCAAGTTTGCGATTATCAAATTAACCGTGTAACCGTTGTCTTGCAGTTACGGTTAACGATAAACCGTATCCAACATTTAAACAAAAAATGAAGAGAGAAAAAATAGAAAAAAATGGGGAAAAAAAATGGGCCTGCATTGCATGTATCTAATTAGCGCTGCTTCATCAAGGAATTGAGTGTGTGCGCGTAATACGTGTTGATAATCGCAGTGCAGTTCTGCGATTGCTAATTGTCTGCA
Source organism: Crossaster papposus (assembly GCA_037893245.1). Classification (NCBI taxonomy): domain Eukaryota; kingdom Metazoa; phylum Echinodermata; class Asteroidea; order Velatida; family Solasteridae; genus Crossaster; species Crossaster papposus. Next base: position 112,788 of record JBAIAA010001406.1, on the reverse strand, counting down.
TCAAATTGTATAGGCCGACTGGCTATGCTATAGATACAAAATTTAATCAATTGTACTACACTGTACATGCCTTTCCACACTAATGGACCAAAAAGTGTGACATGAGGGCCAAAAACTGAAACTGTTTTGTTTTCTTTAATTCCACTTTTTGTAACTCCTTTAAGCAGCACTCTTTATAAATCCAATACAGCTGGATAACTTTCAGCTTACTTTTTATTGTACAGTTACTTGAATGTCATGAGTGCAAGTGTGTTACGTACATGTATGTAACGGGGACAGACAAAGTGCCATAAAAAGCCACATCAGATGGCTTCATTTGTTCCATTTTCAAGTTTACCCCTGCTCTCCCTGTTCATTTATAAGAAACAAACACAGTTACAAGAAAGAATTCTTAAGAATTACTATTTGTTGCAGGATTAATTCTTCATGGCAATCATTCAGTACACAGAGGCTTACTTAAACTTTGTATTTTTTTCTAGAGAAACTCTCTACCTGTTATGCATAAACACTGAATCAGTTTGATCAGGCTGTAAACTAAATGGACAGAACCCTAAAAGGTGGAGCACAAGTACAAATGTTGATATGTGGACCTATTATTTGTTTACTTTAAATTGCCATGTTGCAGTAACGTATGTAACGGTGGACGGACAAATGATGTCAGAGTTACAAGATAGTTTGTAAAGCAGTTGACCCAGAAAAATCTTAGATGATGCCAGGTTCAAATTGTCATTACAATGCAGGCTGCTTATAAAAAGTTGCTAAAAGTTGCATTTTGAGAGTCAGTGTTGCAGATGACGGTATTCAAATTTAACTCGCAAATGGATTATTACATTATGTGCTTTCACTATGAACATCTAACAAACAAAAAACGATGCAATAACAATGCAAACCCATTGTTACTTGGCACTGAATTCATTGTTACTTGTTCAGTGTTAAGGAGCCCTGTCAGGTAAGCAAACATTTTCTTATGAAATCCTACTCTTCATCTTCAGTAACACGACAGTTGTTCTGAACATATACTGCTAAAAATTAGACTAAATCGGAGAAACATCCTGAAGATTCCGAATTCGACCATTCATTGAGTACACAGCAAGGTCCCAGTCAAACACAAACTTAGCATCCACAACTTCCACATGAGCAAGCTCAGGAAATTTGAGCTGGAGCTGGAGCTGGCTTTGTTGACGCAGAAAGCTGATGGTTCCTTTGCTGTTGTCTGTGACGTCAACAACTTGGCCAATAAAGAAATTGTGGACTACAATGTATCATAGAAAACAGCGGCCCACTGTTCTTGAGTTGAAAATCCAAACTTTTCTGAAATAGATTTGACAAAAATCATAAAAAAAAGTAAAAAAGGCTGTATTTTCTTCCCATTTCCCCATGCACTATAAATCAAGCTTACAAAAATCTAGAGTAAGAGACTGTCTGGGTCTGCACAAGTTATCATTATTAGAATATTTTAGAGTAGGGCAGGCACAGGCCCAATTTAAAAACCTAGATTTATATGAAATAAAAAACTAAATGTCTATAATTCTCTAAGTGTTTTTCAGTTCATCTTATTCTTTTGCTAAAGTTGTCTTTTGTGCCCGTTCTGTTTACTCGATGTCTGTCTTAGATGAGGGATTATTCCCCCTTACTTAGACACGTGTGTTACTAGTTATAGGCCTGCCGTGCGTAATTAATCATAGGCCAACTGCACTGCACGCGCGCACAGTCGTACCATTCTACCCACCACCCGATCGACCGGACACGCAGTGGGAAAATAATATCAGTGACTGCGTCGCTGGTTCACGTGCAGTATTAGTATACATAATTGTAGGGAACCGCTGCAATGGGTATAATATTTTCACATCCTACTGCGCGTCTGGGCGCAGAGCGAATGTGGTTTTCCCGGTATTTTTAACATCGTATTCACACAAATTTGGCAATAAAATTGTACTTTTTAGGTAGTTTGAGACATTTTTAAGTAGTTGATGATGATTTTTGATCATTCTGAAAAACAAAAATGGTCTGCTGGGACAACGTGCACATGAGTTACGTACGTTACAAAGACAGACATCGCCCCGTCCGTCCGTGTTTCGTACGTAGTCACTTTACTCGCGTGCATGTCCGTCCTATACATTATTATCGTTTGCAATTACCGAACTCGCCTCTCAAGTTGTTCGAAAGTAACATTAATTCACACCTTTCTCATGCCTTTAAACCGTGAGTAGTCAAATAAATGCAGAATTACAATAATCACGGTATAATCAGCATTGAGAACAACCGTACGTAACTGTTTATACGTACGTAATTTTGATGGACGGACAACAGTCATCGACGTTTACTCGCTTGAAGTTTGAGAATGGCCGACAGTTCCCGCCTGCATTTCCCCGCTCTTCACACCCAGAAACTGGACCAAAGGCCAATTTGGATCCAGCGGTCTTATTTAACAAATGACGGGGCCCGAAATGACTTGTTACGTACGTATAAAAAAGTGGACAGAAAATTAACAAGGCAGAAAACTTTAATTTTATTTCTCAACGCGGTTGCATCTTTGAGACACAAATCAAAATATTTTTAGTGATAGTGCTGCTGAGATTAGATTAACACAATAAACTAGTAAATCACGTCGCCAATTTGTTTTTTAGGACGATGGGCACGTACGTAACAAAGTGGACAGACGTTTGTTCGTACGTATAACACAACTTTATTTTATCATAAAAAACATTTAAAAAACACCAAGGTAAATTTTATTCAATATATTTATTAAACTATTCACACAAAATCAAGGGAACACTAAAATCTATAAACTTTTACTTGAAAGTGATTTTTATAGCCAAATGTTGTACTACCTGCACTTGATGTCACAATTTTGACTCAAATTAAGAGGTGGACATTTGTTTTCCTTAACCCTAACCCTCCCAAATCCTCCAAATTCCTCATGGCAAAATGCAGGATTTTGCAGGATTGAGGTCACTTGGAGTTTGATGCATCGCAGGATTTTGCAGGATTGAGGTTACTTGAGGTTTTACCCCTGCAGGAATATGGAGGATTCAGGTTATCAGGCTGAATGTGACACACAAGGATTTTGCAGGATTGAGGTCACTTGGAGTTTGATGCATCGCAGGATTTTGCAGGATTAAGGTTACTTGGGGTTTTACCCCTTGCCCGCTGACTGCAGCCAGGGCAAGACTGCAGGATTTTGCAGGATACAGGCTGTATGGTCACCAGTGACCAATATTGGAGGATTTTGCAGGATTCAGGTTACTTGGAGTTTTAACAATTTTGGAATTGGAGGATTTTGCAGGATTCAGGTTATGTGTAAGTAAAAATGGGTAGGGAGTTAGGGTTAATCCAAAAAAATATAATGTTTCTATTCTTTTGGAACATAATTGTCTTTAGTATCTCACTACAATGTATTCAGCCATACAATGACATTTGTGATGTTTCTGGGTGCTTGTTTCTCAATATCATTTAAAGAATTGGGGTGAAACTCCATTTTGGTCCATTAGTGTGGAAAGGCCCTGTATTTGTGACCTGCTCTTTAAAACGAAACCCAGACAAAGTTGACAATTGGTGGGGTTTCTTTTATTTTATGGGGTTTCTTCTCTGAAGAAGATCTTGTTAAGATCAAAATATTAGGCCCTCTTAACTTATTTGATTTGTATATTTCAGGTCATTCCAGCCAGTAAGCAGTTTGCAGCAGTATTAATCTTATTAAAAAAAAAAAAAACATAAAAAAAAAGTATAAAAAATTAAAAAAAGTTAACCGAACAGGAAAAATTTAACTATGTGTCTCCGTTTAAACGGTCGGTTAACCGTGTAACCGTTGAACTGCTGCAGGCTTACGGGTGAGTTACCGACACTGCTACTCAATAACTCAAATGATGAACAATCCTTGCACTTGAATGTAAAGGGAGGTAACATTACGATTGAAAGGGACTCGACACACATTGCAATTGTCCCACACGAGTGGTTTTTGTTTTGTTTTGTTTTGTTTTTAATAATATACATTTGCACATTGTATTTTAATTTTGCTTGAGTGTACACTTAATTATAAAAAGCTCTCATACATGTACCGGTACTGTAGGAGCAGCTGTACATGTACCGGTAGTTCATGCTGGTACTACCTGCACTATGCCTACATTTATCTTTATTATAAACTGGGTGTTACAAATGTACATATATACTTTGCATCTACATTTACATGTAATTTATTAATTTCTCAGGTAAAAACATTAAGATACAGACAATACACAAATAAAAAACAATATACAGGAAGCAAGAATTACACGTAAATTCACAAATAAATTAAACAATAAACATTATAAAAACAGGACAATGGATCTGAAATTCGGTAACCTCTGGAGACCTGAACACAATGTGTATAATGGAGACAAAAGGACGCCGGAGGGTAAATTTCTATAGATGAATAGGTCGCCACAGGGAATTTCACGAATTAGATTTTTGGAGTGTGCCTCAAATTACTCAAAAACTAGGTTTAGGATGTGGGTTAGGGTTAGTGTTTGGGTTAGGGTATGATATAGGGTATATTGGGTCGAAATTTCAACCCAGGAAATTAATTGTGGTTGAAATAGGAGCATTTTGAAAAAGGTGCCCGACTTTTTAAGCAGTTTGTACACGAGAACAAAGAGATGTCTCCACTAGGATACAAATTTGAGAGTAACGGCACTCCTGAAGGATCACAAAAAAGGTGGTTTTTTTTATAATCACTATCTAGTTGTTTTCCGACTGTTATTAGACAGAATACAAACATGTAAAACCAGGACATACAGTACATGTACATGTAAACCTATGTATTCTATTTGATGTTTGTTTTAGGATGTCTTGTATTGATAAATACGGTATATAAGTTTGTAGTTATTATTCACACTATCTAAGAACTTGTAATTTACAGTGAATTCTCTCTGCGCACAGTTCTGCATACGTACAAATGTACGAGTCCGCTGTTAAAGTTCCCTGCTTACTTTACCGTACCGGTATGTTTAGAAAAAGGTGATTAAAGGTAGTATACACCATTTGCAGATATCAAAAAAATTTACTACCGAATTATTAAGAAATATCTTACTTATTTAAAAGTAAATAATGATTGTAGGCATCCAGCAAAATAAGGGCCCTAGATATCCTGTAATTGTTCCAAAAAATTGAATTGTATAAACCAAAATTCATTCTCGCCGTCCGGCGAGCGCGAAAAAACAAAGATAACATAAGAATAACTGCTCGACGCCGGTGGAAAACAAACGCTGTTTTTCATGCTTTTCTCGGCATCCATGAATGTAAAAATTCGGACAGGTCAGTTAAACGATATTTACTATAAAATACAACCCCCCAAATCCACCCATTCCTGATAATTCAACAAATTACCAATGGTGTATACTACCTTTAAGTGTCGCCACTGTGCATTAAATTGTTCATTGTTGCATCAAATTGTTGCATCAAATTGTTGCATGTCTGTGTGTACCGGTGCGCAATTGGTTAGTTCAGTCAGGTGCACATTTTACATAAATTTTACAGTATGTTAACCGGGCCTCAACCTTAAGCTTCAGAGGGTCAAGGCCACTTGGCCTCAAAGGTTCCAAAAATGAAAGGGGCACCAAGGCCATTTTCAAACTGTTATTTGTTCATCCCCGGAACACCACCGCCCCAACGCTCCGAGTCAAACCCCCCCCCTTCTAAAAACCTAAAGGCTCAAAAATTCAGAAAATTCAACCTTGAAGTTGAATATAAAATTCTTAAAAAAAGATATTTTTAGAAAAAAATATGATTATAAAAATTTAAAACGACCCCCCCCCCCCCCCCCCCAAAAAAAAAGCCAACAAATTGGCCAATGTAAACGTAATATGATTATGAAAATTGAAAACGAATCCCCCTAACGCCATATCATTCGCCTATGTAAACGTGCATGTTATGCCTAGCCCTAGTCTATGGCCGGCCGACCCCGCGTCCATCAGTGCATACAAAAAAATGATTTCATGGAAATCATTCGGTCTCAAACTCGGCATACAGGTTCATTTATTATAGCGCATCGATATTTCTCCATAATTAGGACTTTTCCGTGGTTCCGTCTGGTGTAATTTGTCTCTAAATCTGCGTAAAATAAAAAAAATATTCGCGATAAACGCAAAACATCATGGCGGGAAAAGTCTGCGCAGGGGTGCACAGCTCGTCGCATCAAACAACAGAGGGCGCTCTGCTAGTGCCCTATGTTGTTCGGTGCGACGAGCTGTGCACGCCGCGCCTGCGCGGACTTGGTGCGCCATTTTGTTTTGCGTAAATCGCGAATTATTTTTGGCCAGTCTATACATGAGTAGTCTGGTACCGTGTTTTTAGTAGTAAAAAACTCAACTACGTTTGATATGGTTGCCATGCCACGTTCTCCCCTGCAAGTACTTGCGCGATGCATGGCGCAAGCAGCATTTATGAAAACTAGTGCGCGGGAGAGCTTACGCTACATACGTCGAAACAATTTGATCTTCGTAATGGGTCACAACGTTAACATTATTTTTAATAACACTTTCGACTACATAATATAATGGAATCAATGAAAAGGGGCACGACGGCCAAGTGGCCATAAGGTACGTGTTTTTTTTAAGGGGCTTCACGGCAATTCGCTGGGGCATCGCGGCAATGGCCGCTGGTGGCCGCTGTGGAGGTTGAGGCCTGACATTAACCCTCACTCCTCACTGCTTTTTACTAAGTACTGGACCAAATCTGCCGAAATCCATCAAAATCTATCACTTACTCTGCTTCAAAAGCCCTGTTTGCAATGGACTTTTTTGGATAAAACTTACCGAGACGATGGGTACTTTTCCCATTTTAAGTCCAGTGCGGACAGCCTAGGACGTTTTCCTCTCAATTAATTTTCCCTAGTCCAGTCCAGTGCAGTGGTTACTTTTGCCGGCCAACTGCTGCCCAGGAACCCTTACCACTTTTCCCAGGTAACTTTTCCCAGGTAACTTTTCCCGAGAAGTCCAGTGCGAACAGCGCGAGTCGGTAAAAGCGGCTCAGAGAAATGTACATCCGGCCCCCTAGTGTGAGGTCATGCTACACAAGACACAGCGCATGCGATCTTTGCATTGTTTAGGTGCGTGCACGCTGATGCATGCACATCACATCGTGATCACATTCGCATGTGGTTCTGCAAAAAGATTACAGAGTGTTGTTGTTCCTTTGGTGAAAATTATGGCAGATATTATTATTTATACAGTCGGAAGTTTGATTGGTGCTACCTGTACCAATGCAACATTTCCAGATGATAATATAGAACGTCAACGTGTCTTACGACGAAAGAAAGCACGACAACGAACAGCGCAAAGCGCCCTCATCAGTCATTATACTGACAGCTCGGTTACTTCTCCCGCGGTCTCGGTCAAATTTTCCTGTGTCGAAAGTCCAAGTGCGAACAAGTGGTAAGATTTGACCGTTTTTTTATTTTACCATCGTCTCAATAAAACCTTCCCAAAAAAATTCAAGTGCGAACACGGCTTTATACATGTACATGTACCGGTACATGTACGTCATAGAGCAAGGAAAAGATACATGTACATGTACCATACCAGTATGATATAATGGAACCACCACTGTAGGGGGTCAGCCCGATGTTCCCCAGTCTCTGTGTTCCCCGATCCCTGTGTTGGGGTTAAACACGATTGGGATTGGCCAGGAATTTTTGGTTGGCATGATTGTGAGCTGGATGGGAACTTCCAGTGAAATCAAATAATTAAACAAATAAGAAAACCAGATTTTAAAAGCTCCGATTTCTCCCACCACTAATATAAATTGACAGTTGTCACAAGGAAATGCAATACATCTATACTATATTCAACTCTGAAAGCAGCACAAATTGCACATTTTTGCTCTATTTGAATACTTTTTTTCTCTTTTGTGGGGCTCCTGAGAATTCCAGGGGCATTGAAAAAAACCAACTGAATGCGTGCTTTAGTATTATTTCACATTCCCTTTATAAAATGCACATTGTGGACTTTCTCTTGTGAATGTGCTGCGGTACAAAAAGATTTACCGGTAGTCGTGGAGGAAGTTAATGTGCAAACCTGGACCATGGGAAATTTGCGAGGTGGTCCCATTTCCGGATGACTGGATATTTGTCAGCGTGAGACAGCATTCAGGTTGTAAATGTGTTGGCATTGCAAAATTGGTTTGGTTTTACTGTAGAAATGCGGAGAAGAATGTATCTTTAGAAAATCCATGCAAACCTCTTTTAAATCGATAATCTGAGCATGCAGTTTCTGTCACAAAAGTTCCCTTCAATGGTGAAAACATTGAGTTACCGGTAGCCGTTGTTCGGATAATTTGTCGCACCGCAGTTTTTAAACTTTTTTTTGGTATATTGCATGCATAATCGTGTCTCCATGGAAGAGTCCTCATATTTGTAGAGTGATCACATGTCTATATGTAAAATAAAAATAATATAATAATAAAAATAATAAGCAATTTTTACTGTACATGTACAAATGTATCTGCCATGATTGGTATTCAAGGCACTGTGTTGTTATTATAAGTGTTTATGGGGCCCATGAAACATTCCAAATACCATCTTAGCTCCCTGGGGAGTACACAGCTCAATACTGCTGTTTCGGAGCAAAGCAGTGCTAATAACAACCATCTCCGCCCCCACATGTACCCATGTTACTCCTGGGTGGGGAGAAGCAATAAGTGACAAAGTGCCTTGCCCAAGGGCACTCGCACCTTAGTCCGGGCCGGACTCAAAACCCACAACCTGCAGCTTTACCCACGGACGGTTGTCGAATTCAGTGCTCAAGAACACGAGGCCACAGTATCCAACATTTGATCTAAAAGATTCATTTAGCCTATCACAAAGTATCAGGATCGACTTTGGTTAGCCCCCTTTCGTTTGATTAGCTTTGATTTCATATATCGGTACTCAGGGCTTACCCGGTCAGCCACCACAGACCCTGCTGATGCAGCAGAGTCACTGGGGGAAATACCGGTACGTTGCACTGTTCATTCCAAGAAATGGACAAATACTGTATGACAGCCGGACAGCGGATAAGCTCAAGTGGGCCCAAAGATCAACTTAATTTGAAGTCTAAATATTATTATTTCTTGAGCTCCAATTGCTACCTTGGGAGCTGCTATTCCAGCCTGACCTTGTTACATGTACATGTTCATGTACATTGTACTTTTTTTGCAATTAATGGAATTAAGCAGTAAATCTCAAACTAAGCCTCGCTCCAACAAGGGCATTTTGTCCACGGTCGTGTGGCCGCGTCTACGAGCATCACATAAGTATTGTGATGGCCCTCGTTTAAGTGTACAATTAAGTATTATTTTCGTGCCTGCCTTTACCCTTGTCAATCTGGGTGAGCTACTACATGTACCGGTAGTACTCAAACGCACCCAAAGATTGCACTGTGTTGTATCCATTTTGTACACTACATACACGTCCCGCGTACCGGTACATCAATTCGCATTTTTGTATCACTGTGGAGACAAGGCTTTGTTCTCGTGTACAAAATGGTTAGAAAGTCGAGCACGTTTTTCAAAATGCTCCCATTTTAACCATAATTTTTTTTCCTGGGTTGAAATTTCGACCCAATATACCCTATATTATACCCTAACCCAAACACTAACCCTAACCCACATCCTAATCCTGTAGTTTTTGAGTAATTTAAGTAAAATCCAAAAATCTAATTCGTGAAATTCCCAGTGGAGACCTATTCATCTATAGAAATTTACCTTCCGGAGACGTTTTGTCTCTATTGTACACATTGTGTTCATGTCTCCAGAGGGTACCGTATTTCGCACCAGTTTGTACCGGTTCATGTAAAATGTACATTATGTTTAATTGTACAGTTGGTCTCTTTCCGTAGCATACATGTATGTACAGTGTACATTCTATAATGTACTTGTATACATGTAGGCCACATCTGTTTTTCACCTAAAATGTCACAATCTAAACATACCAGTACCTGAAATCTTTGGAATGCTGTTTTTGTGCATGCGCACAGACATACTGGTACCGGTACATGCTTGCATGCGTACATGCACATGTTCACACACGTGACGGTAGCGCAATTATTACAAATGAGAATCTGCAATAGATCTCTCTCACAGACGGCCATCTTCGTACCGGTAGGAGAACTGCAACTGCATATTATACGGAATCAAGCACTTGTTTCTCGAAATGTGTTCGAAATTTGGCGCAGCCGATGCGTGTTATGCAAGTTGACGCTCAAAATGTTAATGCACAAGGCTGATCTGTAGAAAGAGACCTCTTAAGTACCTGTATGTACATGTACTACAATGTACATGTACCCTACACATGTATTTTAACCCTAACACTAAAAGCCCAGAATTCTTCAATTCTAATACGATTTTGCACACCTCTCGGGGAGTTCTAGTGTCATTAATGTGTAAATTAACCCTAACGGTCCTCCTCATCCAGCCAAACCCCAACACAAGGGTTTGGTGGCGTCTAGCTGTTTAGTGCACAGTTTAATGGCACAAGGTGTAGAAATTTGCAAGGATGAGGAAGGTTCCTAGTAAATCAACAAAAATAGTTAGGGTTTAATACAAAATTACATGTCATTTTACTGATTTTTGCAGTGAAACATCTACATGTGTACATCCCCATACGTAGAAATAATGAAGTTGGCACAGAATCGCCCATGGCACATTTTATACACAACACAACACGGAAAAAAATACATTCCGTTGGCAAAGTCATGGACTTGAACCTTGCCCAGTCGTTTGTGTACAGAAAGTGTTGACACATCATTTATATTTATCGTCATAATATTAACTCTTTGCACTATGATAATTTGCCTGTTGGGACAAAAATGTGATTGTGATGACTGTTGAAAGTAGGGCAGTTGTGAGATCGATATTATGACTGACCATATTGGAGTGGTTTTGTGGTTTAATCGCTACTCTCTGTCACCTTATGCTAAAGAAATTCTTCGATTGTGAATAAATTGCTGGTTGTTCCGTGTGCTTTTATTGGCTCTTTAGTTGAGTAACCTACATGTATTATTATTCTTATTTTTTTGTTAATTTTTTTATTCTTCGAGGTTTAGTTTTAGTTTAGCCATGGATTTTGATGTAGCATTGTACAATGTATCAGTACCAGGGTAAATTGTGTTACTATAATGTTCAGCCCTTGTGCTGTGGTGCATAGCAACATGACACTTGTGCCCTTGGGCAAGACACTTGACTACAATTGCCTCTTTCCATCCATTAGTATAAATGGTCACCGTTTTGACAAAGTTGCAAAATGTGTACACGGCTGCAAAACCAAGTTGCTTTTACCCATATTTTCTTACAGGTTTAACCCTAACCGTCACAAATCCTTCAAAATCGGCGATCTCGAAAAAACAAAGATAACATAAGAATAACTGCTCGACGCCAGTTGAAAAAAAACCGCTGTTTTTCGTGCTTTTCTCGGCATCTATGATTCTAAAACTTCGGACAGCTCAGTTACTATAAATACAACCCCCAAAATCTACTCATTCATAATAATTCAAGCAATTACCAATGGTGTACTACCTTTAAGTGTAAAGGATAGGAAACGTTTGCATTCCAAGGGTTACATGTACATGTATGTGTGCAGACTCTTATTGTATTATAAAAACAGCTGTTTGTTTCATGTTTGGCTGCTTTATAGCTCAATGGTACAAACCCACTGCAGGATTTTGCCAGGATTCCGGCAGTGGTCACTAGTAACAAAAAATGGAGGATTTTGCAGGATTCAGGTTACATGGAGTTTTAACAGTTTGGAATTGCAGGATTTAGCAAAATTGTGTAAAAAACAAAGAGTAGGGTAGGAAATTAGCGTTAATTTGCAAATTTATTTTAAATGTTTTTGAGGCTAATGCACAGTTATGCACGTTGTACAGTGTGGATTTGCAGCATACCGGTACCGTCTTAAATGACGCTACCTCGTACATGTACGTACCGGTAGAAGGACTACTTTCATAATTGTGGCCATTTTGCCGTATTACTGTTTACCACTTTACGCACCGTTGGCCACTCAAGGCTTTAAGCGGAGAGCGAAAAAGAGACAGTGGGTTATTGCCACCTTGAAAATAGACATCGAGGGAAGCGCCACGTTAGCCAATCAGACGCTACCGTGTGTCTGGACTGGTTAGCGTTCAGAGAGGCGGCGGCCATTGGGTTGCCATGGAAGCAGGAACAGGCGATTGATTTTGTTTTCATTTTATAATCTGTAACCATTCTTAAAAGTGTGTACATACCGTATACCGGTACATACATGTACATTTGTACATCTACAAGCACCGGTATGCTTCAGTTTTCTTGTACTCATGTTCATGTATTCAGCATGAGATACCGGGCATTTTCAATTAAAAATAAGCGTTGTCTTCTAACACAAGTTTAGCATTTTGAAAGTTGACAATATTTTTGTAATTACATGTACGTATTCCTTATGGTACTTTAGTCTGTGTACAATACTGTAGTTCATTTTTGTCTACATTTGTACCAGTAAATAAACATACCAGTAAATAAACATACCGGTACATGTACACATGCACTGTATATACCGGTATGTCCATGTACGGTACCAACCATAGCAAATGTACAATGTATTGTATTTTCAAAATGCTTCTTCATGTATTTCAACCACAATTAATTTCCTGGGTTGAAATTTTGACTCTACCGGTATATATGTACCCTAATCCAAACACTAACTGTCACCCACATCCTAACCCTAGTTTTTGAGTAATTTGAGTAAAATCCAAAAATTGATTTTGTGAAATTTTTTGTGGAGACCCATATTTGTCTATAGAAATTACCCTGTGGAGACCGTTTGACTCCCATTGTCCCAATTGTGTTCAGGTCTCCACAGGGAACCAAATGTCATACTGGTACATGTAATGTTCCGTAAAAACAATTGTACATGCCCTACAGGTACCGGTACATACATACATACATTACTTTGATTGTGATACAGTACATGTACAATGTATGTGTTCAACCATGAAAGTACAATGAGTGTACAATGTACATGTTTGTCTTAACCATATAACTCTCTAGGGTGTGTGCAAAATCATATTGATTTTGGAGGATTCAAGTGAGGGTTGTAATTAATTAATGTAAAGTGTATGCTCTATTGCAGTACATTTGCATGCACACGCCCATGTTCGTGTGATAACGCAATCTATTCCGTCCTTCCTCCCATCGTGGAGTAAATCATGTTGGCACAATGAAAACTGAGTCAGTCCCAGGTCCACAGCGCCTAGAGGCTTGCTTTCCAAACAATAAAGTATTGATTTTCTGCTTGCCCAGGTCCTGTCATCTAAAACCCTTCACAATTAGTGAGAGCCAGAGTGGTTGGTCGTATTGTACATGTGTTGACATACCCCGTACATTTAACAGGGAAAAGCCTTCATATAAAAAAAAAATTATATTTGTTTATTAACCAGTTCGCGCCGGATGACGTATATAAACGCAAAGATTTCCCCAAATTGAAAACGGATGACGCATAAACACGCCAAGTTCAAGTTCGAAAATGTATGTCAGCAGCGCGCAAGGCCGGAAATGCGTGGGTGTGCTACCCAGCACTATCGGCCTGAACACGCTTCGGATCGAGTTTCGTTAAAAATAATCCCGCCAGTCGGCTCGGCGATGTTAAAATAATCCCGGCGCAAACTGGTTAACCCTTGCTTTTGTGTACACTCCAAAGCACTTCAACAGTGCTTCCCCCCCCCCCCCCCCCCCCCCTCCCACGTAAACTATATTTTTTACAGGGCACTCCAAATCACTCCAAGGAATGTCATACGAAACCGCAAGTCAACTACATGCATGTTCATGCTGCGTCTACCGTGTACACTGACAAGCAAAGCCACATGCCCATTCACCTACCACAGAGGTGCAATTCACTATGCATGGAAAGAATCGTTCAATGCACTGCAGCTGGAGTAATTTGGCACATACAGTGTATACCACTGACCTGCCATAAAAAAAGGCTCATAGAGAAAGGGTTAAACACACCTAACCCTCCTTAATCCTACAAAACCTCATGCTTGCTATTTTGGAAGATTGAGGATTGGGGTACCTGTAAATGGAAAAAAAGGGTTGGTTGATTTTGGAGGACAGTGTTGAGATCGTAGGCTGTACTACCCAGCATTGTTTATGTTCGCGTTCATGCATAACTGAGACCAGCATTATGCTGTATGCACTGCTCATGAATAGCATCAGCACTGCCTCACTTTTTAGGTGGAGGTTTATTTTGCAGAATAGACGCAATGGTCACACTTCCAACAAATTGGAGGATTGAGGCTGAATCCAATTTGTATATGTACATGTACATGGTGGCAATTCGAGGATTTTGCTGGATTGAGGATGGTTCCTCATTTGTCACTCAATTTTTAATGAGATGTCTTAAGAAAAGAATGCACCGACCTTTAGTTTTTTGGTTTTTTTATTTCTCATAATTCAAATTTTTAGCTGTCAGAAAATATCAGCTACATGTACCGGTACATGTACCGGTACATGTACAGTGTATAATATAAAAGTACATGTACAATGTTTTTGAGATGCATTAAACTGTATGTGCAATGTTATGCATTATTTGTATCCAACAAACTTCAATTTTACAAGTACCGGTATCTTCCAACCCTTTTACTTTGCTACATTGTGTTCCCAGCTAATTGAACGCTCGCAAATTGATACAGAATAGCTACCGTAATTAGAGTCTGAATTGTTACGCTGTTCATAACAGTAGGCCTACATGTATCTATAGCCCGGTACATACCGGTACATGTACCGGTATGTATACGTACCGTATTGTACGTGTAATGGCATCGTTATACCTGAGCCACTCAATATGGCTGATTACCTTTTAATTGCAGTTGTCCTTGGAGAAACTGATCTCTTACAATTAAGATGCTTTGGATTATGTATGCATTTGACTAATATATCGGAGAGAATAATAATTATGGGATGGCTGCTTTGTGCCTAATTGATGTGTGCAAGGTCCACAAGTCTCTAATATATTTGGTTCCCAATTTTGTAAAAAAATATTTGAGGGAAGGAAATGCATTAAATATTGTGTGTACAATTTTCGTAAGTTGTCAGTTTTTGACAGTAATTTGTAAATTCGTGGAGAATTTAGTATGAAAAAGCCACTGAAAATGTGTGTTGCATTTGGCCATGCCAAAGTTGCTTGACGCTTCAACTGCAGAATTTATTGATTCAAATTGACCGAATTACATGTAATAATAAAAAAAAAAATTAATGCTTAATTCTTAATTCGGCTATTACATCAACAATGTCATGTTTTGCATTAATGTCTAAACTATGGCTAGAGTTGTACCAAATACAATGTAAATACCGGTATTATTATTATTATTATGGTTTATTACAAAATCTGCTCATTGCAGCCTAACGGCTGAATTACAAGACAGTTTACATTTAAAAATATTAAATATACGGTACATGAAGATTAAGATTAAGTAAAGGATGAACCACATAAATTGTATACAACAAAAGAATATAAAATAAATTAACAAGATAATTATACAATGTACCGGTACCTGTACGAAACACACAATATTGCACAATAAAAGATACACAAATTCAAATTCTAAAACAAAACAAACAATTATGGGGATGGTTGGAGTGTGCTGAGAGCCTTATTTACGAGTCTGTTGAGATATGGAACTAGGTTATTTTTGAGAAGTGTAGTTTTACAGGTTAATTCATTCCATTCAATCCATTCCAATTCTCTTGGACCTAAGATTCATTGAATGGGAGCTTTTGGATTTAACAAACCATTCATTAAATATATTTGAGTTGTATGATTTCAATGCAAAATTTGTACACAGTTTGATTCTTCTAGTGCATAAAGGTTTTAGACCCAGAGTGGCTAATGCTTGATTATAATGAGTATATAATGTAAACATTTTCTGTCACTGCTAGTATTTTACCTTGTTGTACTTGCAATTGGTTTTATAAGCTTTGAATGTACAATATAATGTCTGTCTGTAATGACAGAATTGCACGTACATACATGTAGTACAGTAGCAAGCCAATTTATTGGCATATCGTCTTATAATGGTGCATGTACACGTATAATTATGGTCACCACTCTGAGCCAGTTTCTGTACTTCAAGGAGTTCATTTGACGGAAGAAAAAATAAATTCAAACGGTTTTAATCTTTTAACCATTTTATAAATTGTGAAGAAAATGTCTGATTCCCCCTCCCCTTTTGTTTTCCTTTTCTTGTTGTTGCAGTTCTGTTAAAACACTGGGTCTGGGCCTTTACAAGCAGTGGGATCTGGACCTGACTTTACATCCGCCATTACTAGATTTTGGGGAACAGTAAGTAATATCGTATTTGTGAGGCGTTCTGGCAAAATGAGACAGAACTGGGCAG
The DNA here is from genome assembly GCA_037893245.1 of Crossaster papposus. Lineage (NCBI taxonomy): Eukaryota > Metazoa > Echinodermata > Asteroidea > Velatida > Solasteridae > Crossaster > Crossaster papposus. The sequence continues at coordinate 96,412 of JBAIAA010001406.1, read as the reverse complement.
ATGCCGAAATGCGGGTTTGCGGGTGTTGGGAAATAAAATAAAATTATCTTTACAGTACTGTTTGTTGCAATCGGACATTCCTTTGACGAGTTATATCCCTGTTAAATCCCTTGCATGACATTTTTTTATTTGTGAAAATGAAGGATGCCAACTGTTAAAAACACTTTTATTCCATCTATTTCATATTATAACACCTCACCCACAGATTCTGTGTCTTGATTGGCCGAGAGCTACAGGTAGTCGCATGACATTTTCTACTTTTACTATCTTTCTGTGCACGGCCAAAAGTGCATTGTACTATACCCATAGCCCTAGCAACCAAAGTACTATACTATTAGCAACCAAAGTACTATACTATACTACATGTACCGGTACATGTATACCCATGGCGCGGTATCTGTGTGCCAATGCATGCTGATGTTCACGTTGTGCGTTGCGCGTAGTGCGTATTGTTCCAAAGAGGCAGCGCTACAGAGCTGGGTTAAACATTTTGTGAAGGGGTGGTTTAGAAAAGAGCAAAGACATTTTCCACCAATTTTGTATTAAAATCAAAGTTCATTTTAACTGTATTTAGATTTAAATAAAAAAAAATTAAATTTAAATTATTATTTTTTTAAACCAAGCAGAATCCGTGGGTGAGGTGTTATAAAACAAATATTGAATGCTTTATCTTGTGGTGTAGTAAAACTAGCCTCCCTCGGTGATCCATGGAGCCTTCAATTTTCTCTCGGCTTCGCCTTGGGAAAAACCTTGGGACGACGCTAGTTTTAATACACCACTTGAAGCATTAAATATTAGTAAACTATAACTTCAATACACGTGTAGTGGACATATCAAAGATTACAAATATAAATAAATCTGAAGATTGAAAACAAATCGCATTTTTTTCCCCCACTTTTTCTCCACTTTGGACTGCGTGTGCCCAGTTCTATCTCATTTTGCCAGAATACCTCGCGTTTCATAGTTTCAACAGGCACGAATTCATGAATGATCGAGCCTGTCATTGGTGACTTTCCAAAGACATGTATCCTCTCTACACACTATCATGTTACATATATATCATAACAACGAAGCTGTCACCTGCATTTGTGGTTCTGAACCACAGACTATGGAACACCTCCTGAGATGTCCTCTACTGAAGCAGGAATGTGATTCTGAGGACTTGGCTAGTTACAATGATAGTGCCAAAAAATGGGTTCGGCTTTGGCTGAAACACAACATCTAGTGTGTGTATGTTGACACGAGAATAAATCAGTGTCAGTTTATAAATAATGTCCAGCTATGGGCAAGGCAGTGACTACGTGACCCGCTCCTACAAAACCCGACATACATGAGTCGCACAGGCTATTTCGAGATACAGCTCGTCAAAGCTAAAATGGGATGAAAAATCTGGCGGACATCGATTTTAGTTTTTTGTTATTTTTTTATTTCTTAACCAGTTCGCGCCGGATGACGTATATAAACGCAAAAATTTCCCCAAATTCAAAACGGATGACGCATAAACACGCCAAGTTCAAGTTCGGAAATGTATGTCAGCAGCGCGCAAGGCCGGAAATGCATGGGTGTGCTACCCAGCACTATCGGCCTGAACACGCTTCGGATCGAGTTTCGTTAAAAATAATCCCGCCCGTGGGCTCGGCGATGTTAAAATAATCCCGGCGCGAACTGGTTAATATGTATACTTTAACCCTCAGTTAGGTTAAACAAAATCAACTTTATTGATGAGAAAGTAAACAAATCATGCATATATGGAAGCAAACTACTGTATATGTCCTAAAAGTGGTATAAAGGTGGTTTTACATGTAGTACCAAATGAAAGCTGAAGATGTGTACTAAATGGAAATAACAATATCTCACTTTAAAAAAAAAACCACTTATGTCTGGTTTTGTGGGAGCAGGTCACATATCACCTTAGGACAACCAGAAAGTACGCGTTCCGTTTGTGAATTAATTTGTTAAGACCTCTGCTGCAGCGTGGCCCAGACCAGCTACATGTTGGGAAAGGCAGTTCTAGTGACCACATTATTGCCTCACGACAGTCAGAAAATAACCGTTCTCTTTAGGAATTAATTTGTTAAGACCTCTGCTGCAATGTGGCCCAAACCAGCTATGGGAAAGGCAGTTATTGCCTCACGACCGCCAGAAAGTACCCAGTGTAGCCCAGATCGAGTCTGAGAAAGTTAATAGCATGGGCCAGATTAGCGTCTTTTACCAAGAAGTTCCTGGATGTTGATGTTGGTACAACACCAACAACACCAAGCTCTTATGCTGCTCTCACACTGTGGCGAATATTCTTGCGAATATGAATATTTGAATTTTGCGGTGAATTCGCCCAAAATTTGCGATTGGATAGTGAATATTTTCTCCTCGGTCGTCCCTCGACCTCTCCTTAAATATCTTACGAATATATTACGAATGCTTACCAACGCTTGCCAATGCTTGCCAATGCCTTACGAATAGCTAACGAACGTTGCCAACGCTTACGCACGCTTTACCAACGTTACCAATGGCTTACCAATGCTTACGAAAATCGACGGCGAATGAACATCTTCACAACATTCGCTGAAAATTAGAAAGCGCTTCCTAAATGACCGATTTTCGTAAGGAGGTGGAGAATGACTTGTGAACGTTCTGAATTTGTTACCAACGCTTACGAAGGCGAATGTTGCGAAGTTTGAGCGATTGTCAAATATTCCCATTCGTAAGCACATTCGCTAGCATATTCGCCACAGTGTGAGAGCAGCATCATAGAGCCCTGTCTGCGACGTGGCTACAAATCAAAATCACCGTTGGTGTTTCACATGCCAGTCTGGAAGGAAAAGGGGGTAAAGGAAAGCGACAGCCTTGCCACGTAGTCATTGTTGTCATTGTTATTCTTGAAAGTCTTGCATCATACCTTTTACTCAGTGAGTGGTGGTGTAAATACTTTCTCACTCTCGGCTTATTATTCAGTTTGTTCAGTGGGACGTGCATGAGTCGCATGTACCGTTTCAGATGTTTTCTTTGCCTTATTTGGCAATATGCACCTGTACTGTACATGTACATGTAGTAGCAGATTGCTTTATTGAGGAGCATTTATATTGGTGCATACATGTATACATGTACTGTGTGGGTACATGTACCGGTATGTACAATAAATTGGATCCCAACATTCGCATGAATGGATATCTGATTTAGTTTTGTGTTGATCACCAGTCGTGCGTAAGGTGAGCCAGACACACAGAAGAACTTGTGGAACATGTGGCTACATGTATTCAAAGAATAGAGCTGGCCTTCAAAATCTGCCTTTAACAATGTTTATTGTCTGGCGTCACATTTAAAAAAAAATTGTTTAATGATGACTCAAAACTCAATCTAATTACCAAGAGTGTGTTATTTGTTTATTTGACAAAGTAAACCCTGCTAAATGCAATAATATCCAACACCGTTGATAATAATACAAATAATAGGCAGTCACATAGCGCACGTATCTACCAAGACTGGTACTCAAGGCGCTCTATGATTTTCAAAGACAGGTTAATTTAAAGTTTATGAGAATATAAGACCCATTACATGTATGTATGGTACATGTACCCCCCTTTGTAAGGTTCTTTTTTACAAGGTGCTGCTGTGCACTTTGCAGCCACTGCCAGGAACACTGGGGCAAACCCCTCCTCTTAGCGATAATTTTTTTTTTTTTTTAACGTTCATTACACAACACACAGGACCTATGAGTTTTCTTTGCATATGCCCCCATCACACTGACTAGTTCTCACTACGTTCTTGAAAATGTTGCCGAACGGGCTCAAACTGTGTGCGAACGGAGTTGACGTACATGTACATGTAGTAGCAAATGCAAATGTCTTTTCACGAACTTCATTTCTTCGGGCGGCAATCCCGTTCTGCAATTAGACGGAGTGACAGCGTACTTAAAACGAGATGGACGTAGTACAAACGGAATTGCCGTACTTCGATCCTACTAGAGACGGGGCTTCGGATCTTAGGGTAGTAGTACTGGCTGCTTTCCCACGGCCCATTCAATGAGCGTAATGGGGCACGTAACACCAACGACGTACACCCCCATGGGAAGAACAGTTGCTATGTGATGTCATTTGACGTCGCCAAGAGCCCTTGCACCAGCGTTTACAAAGCCTAAGACACTCTTATGTCAAAAAAATTCTAGCACATTGAAGGAAAATCTGCAAGATTGAACCCTGGAAAAAATGTTTGAATTGACACAAAATCAACCCCACTGGATGCAGGCTCATGTACTTCATGCGAAAGTGAATAGAGTGAAAGTCACGAAGCATTCGCTATGAAAATAGGAGTTAAAAAGCAAAAAGAGCAAAACAAAGCCGTGAAGTCAAACATTTACGTTCGCTTTCGCGACTAATATCAACCAGCTAAAATCATTCTGAGAGGGAACTGTTTCTTTTTTTCCGTTGACCCATTATGGTCCAGTGGTTTTGGTGTTTGACTCCTGTATGATAGTTTATGGGTTCGAACCCTGGCAGGGAACATGGTGCTTGAGTTCTTGGGCAAGACACTTTGCTACAATTGCCTCTCTCCACCCAGGAGTAATGGGTATCTGTGAAGGTAGAGACCACATGCGCTGATCTTGAGCTGCTGCAGAAATGGTTTAAATCCTGGTGTAACAGATATAATGATTGTAAAACGCTTTGTAACACTACAAAGCAGGGGTATAAAGCACTATATGTGACCCGCTCCATCGTAATCAGGAATAAGCCGCTCGGGCCGTTTTACGCAATCGGCCGTTGAAGTGACACATGGGTAAAAATCGTGACCAAGTCGTTTTTCCGAACATTGTATTTTTAGGAAGTGTAGTTATCACAGATTATTGTCATTAATGTCTTGTATGTAAAAACGATCAATAAAGATAAAAATGAAGAGGATTTGTGTGCGCTGTCCGTATGATTTTGGTCAATTTTGTTTATTTCAAAGCTGTTTTTCCAGGAATGTGGATTTGGCAAATAAATATACACCTGTCATCTTCATCGGACCATAACTCGTTAACCTAAACAGATACACACTTGTGATGGGTATCATTAGAAAGCTTTTGAAATTCCCTTTCTCACCATATGCATATCTCAAAAAGTCATTTTGAGACTTATTCCTGATTTCGATGGAGCGGGTCACATATAAGCACCAACATTATTATCGCGTTTTTGTATATTTTATATAATATTTTTTCTTTCAGTGCAATTGGTATGCCTGAAATAGCAACGGTGCGAGTTTTCAATCCACACCCAGAAAACACATTGCGAATGCTGTCCATTTCGGGGAGCACGCCGCATTTCCATTGTTCGTTCTTTCAAGACAAGGTAAGTAATTCACTCAGCAACCACGGCGGCGTCGTCGGTAAGACCGGAGCGTCCTTCCAAATAAATGGCAATTGGACAGAATTAAATGACAAAAATGTATCAGAAAAGCAAAAAAACGTATCATGCATTTTGAGGGAGACAGCATAACCTGTAAAGGTTATTTTTTGTGGGGGGGGGGGGGGGGGGGAGGGGGGGGTTGAACTTTATAGCGATAAATATTATAGGGTTGTATCGTAAACAGAATTGTTTTAATTTTTGGCCTTAACCAGTTCGCGCCGGGATTATTTTAACATCGCCGAGCCCTCGGGCGGGATTATTTTTAACGAAACTCAATTCGAAGCGTGTTCAGGCTGATAGTGCCGGGAAGCACACCCACGCATTTCCGGCCTTGCCCGCTGCTGACATACGTTTCCGAACTTGAACTTGGCGTGTTTATGCATCATCCGTTTTGAATCTGGGAAAATTTTTGCGTTTATATACGTCATCCGGCGCGAACTGGTTAAATGGTGAAAATGGTATCGTCCGATTTTTTTAAATTATTTTTTAATTTGTCAAACAACCAGCAAGGAAAAATGACTAGGTATTAAAATGTGAATACAATTTTAAAGTTTTTTAAACATTTTTTTTCGCAAAATGCAACAATTTTGATTTTAGTTTTTTTTATTGGTTTTATTCCCGCAGGTTGTTCCACCAGGAGGCAATACAACATTTGAAATTGTTTTCCTGCCCCGGGTACCAGGCAATGCTGAAAATACAATATTTATTCACACCAGCGCCGGGACCTGTCCATATCAGGTGAGCACAATCTGAAATCGAACCTCCCTTTCAAAATAATACAAGAGGAAATATGTGGGCCATTTCATGAAGTTGGGACACGACGTGGCGTCCCTAGACTACCGGTATGTCCAGAACCTGCTGTGAACTTATTAGGCAATTTTAGTACATCAGTAGACATCAGTACCTTGTTCTACTGTATTTGTCATGTTTGTACTGCAAGTTTTTAATAGATGATTTATGGGTTAATAATGTACATGTACATGTACAGGTTAAAGGTGCAATCTGTTGACATCATTTTAAGAAAAATCTTGAAAGTGATAATTTTAAGATTAACAAAAATATATAAATTGTATATGTGACCGGCTCTACAATAAAGGGTATTAAGTCGCGCTGTGCATTATCATGTAATGGCCCACTCAAAGTTAAGAGGGTAAACATTTCATCAAAATGGGATTTACATGACATGACATTAATGACATCTTTAACACCAATATGTTCAGGTTTCATTCAAAGAAATGTTGATTTTGATGATTAAAGTGGAAAACACGCCCATTTTGTGTTAATCGTTCTGTTGTTCTACAACCAAGCCGGCTTTTTCAAAGCCTGTTTTCTCAGTTGTGTAATTTGAACTCCAAGGAAGTAATCAAAAGCAAACATGTCATATCTCCAAAACGGGAGTAGCTATGGAGCTCTATTATATACCAACTGGAAGCTTGCGATGTGGGCTTTCCAACCATACATATAACTCATTTTCACTATTTTGTGACATAATACCCATTATTGTGGAGTGGGTCACATATGTTTGAAAGTAGTATTCATTATTTGCAAACATAAACAAAAAAGTAACAGCACCTGGTGGAATTCTGTATCAATTTGGAACGATTGCCGGCCGCAAATCGTTGGAAAAACTGGACTAGTTTCAAACACTGCGCCCGATTTCATTTGCAATGTGATGAAACATCTGTTAATGGGTGCAAGCCAATTAAACTAGTCTGGTTTCCGAACCTGATAAATCCCTGACGTGTATAAATTTCTCTGTTTCGTCTGAAGGAAGTCAAGGAACCAGACTACAAGAATATCATTTTCATTTTTAGTTTTTTTTCCAGCATCAACTTGTACATGTACATGTATGAACACAAAACTTTAAACACGTCAGCGTCGTGATATTTCCTCTAAAATATGAAATTCCAACCTATTATTTTTTTATAATTACTTCAGCACAAATGATATTACACTATGTACATTGTACCGGTACCTACCGGTAATAAAAAGTATTGAACACTATACATGTATGAGAGGCATTCTGGCAAAATGAGACGGACAAAGTGTGGAAAACTGCAAAATTATGAATAATGAGATTTTTGTGTAGTTTTCAGATATATTGATATAATCTTTGGTATGCCTACTAAAGTATATTTTGTTAAGAAATGATAAGGAAGTAGTGGAATAAAATGTTTTTAAGGAAAATCATTTGTCCGTATCACACGTACATGTACAAAACTCGAAACTCCAAAGGCATCTTTCTCAACATTTTACCATTGGTAATTGCTTGAAATAGGTAGATTTGGTTCTTGTATTTTATAGTAAATATCGTTTAACTCAAATTTACTGACCTGTCCGAAGTTTTACAATTATGGATGCCGAAAAAAGCACGAAAAACAGCGTTTGTTTTCAACCGGCGTCAAGCAGTTATTCTTAGGTTATTTTTGTTTTTCGCGATCGCCATGCGGCAATCGCAAATTTTTCTTCATAAAATTATATTTTTCAGGATAATTACAGGATATCTAGCGCAATCATTTTGCTGGATGCCTAGAATCACTTCTTAATAATTCGGTAGTAAATATTTTTGATATCTGCAAATGGTGTATCCTACCTTTAAACAGCCATATTGATGGAATGTCCGATTGAAGCGCCGCAACAAACAGCAATATTCTGATGCCTGAAAACCCTCATTTCAGCCTTGGCCCAGCTCCGTCTCATTTTACCAGAACCGCTCTCATTTTAACACCATTTGCTTTGAAATCCAAGGTGGGAGGAATTTAAAGGTAGGATACACCATTGGTAATTTCTTGAATTGTCAGGAATTGGTGTATTTGGGGGGTTGTATTTTTTAGTAATAATTGTTTAACTGACCAAAGTTTTACGATCATGGATGCTTTAAAAAAAACACAAAAAAACAGCCTTCGTTTTTAACCGGCGTCAGGCAGTGGTTCTTATAGTTGTTCTTGTTTTTTTCCGCCATCGCCGCTGGCGATCTTGATTTTTAAAAATTAAATTAAATTTTTCAGGACAATTACAGGATATCTAGCGCAATCATTTTGCTAGATGCCTACAAGCATTATTTACTTTCAAATAAGTAAGATATTTTCTAATAATTCGGTAGATTATTTGTTGATATCTGCAAATGGTGTATTGTACCTTTAACATTCAACTTCAGAGAGTACAAAAATAATTAGTGTTACATAAAAATAATTTTGTTACAAAACCCCGCTGCAATTACAAAAGCAATACTGATTTTACATAATAAAAATTAAAAAATTAAAAATAATGTCCTGCATTGATCTCTGAACCACGGCAGTGCTTTACATGTACATAGCGTTACAATGGGCATCAAACCCACAGGGAATTGCTCTCCCCGCTCACGGCCAAATCTCTTTAATTATTCAATATGAACCCTTAAATAAAATGTCAGTTTTGAGTGATTAACTGGAGATCCTTAATTGCACTGTAAAGAAACGAATGGTAATCCATTCTGAATCAAATCCATTAAAAATTCACTGTAAAAAAATGAAAACGGGTTCAGACCTTTATTTTTATTGTATTTTTTTCAATTAATTTTTCTGAAGCGAAGCAGTCATTTGTTGATCGTACTCTGTCAGAAATCGAAACTTCCCATATAACCCACAAGAAAATAGTATGAAAAATACCAATCAATTCCAGATCTCTTTTCCTTTAATATGTTTCCTTTTAATAGGATCTTTTTTGTTTGAACAGCCAAAAAGGAAATAAAGAAAGAAAGAACGAAAGAAAAAGAATGGGTGGAATTGTTTAAGCAGCATAATAAAAATGGTTTTATCAAGACTCAACAAACTGATGCTTATATTATTAGTTATCCTACAAGCGCGACACTGCGTCTGTGTCTCAAATACATGAGGCCCAAGGTCGAGTGTTACATGTTCATGTATGTGAGACGTATGACGCACTATATTTGTTTGTGCGAGTGAGATAACAAATTTATCTTTCAATCAAACTTGATGAACAGTAAAGATGGAACACGCACGCTGTAAACCGACTTGTGCGATGTTATCCTATTACACGTACATACAGAAGAAACGGTGCGATATGGACTGTGATACAGCATAATATCACACTGTTGCAATGTTGCCATGGAACAACCAACAACATCAAGGATTTAAGTTTGCCTAAAAATTGATTTTAACAACTTTTAAAAAAATAATACAGATTTTTTTTAAAAAGCGGGAAACAAGTTTAACTTTTAAACTATTTTAAAACCTCCAGCTTTAAAACCTTGCCACAGGCATTGTTTTTCAAAATGTCCTAAGGGTAGACAAACCAGACATATTGTTTGTCTGAGACAATTTAAAGCCCCCTTCCCCCAACCCCCTTGAAAAAAAATGGAATTTTATTTGTGAGAACATGAGCAACATGTGACAGTCTCGGCTTTGGGTGGGGTTTAACACTGTTTTGGGCGTCGCCTTTCGGAAGCCGCGGTCTTCCGTAAGCCGCGGTCTTCCGTTGTCTAGTCAATATCGAACCACCAACGAGACAAACAAGTGGCTTATAATAAGGAACTACAAAGGTCTGGACTTCACAGATCACACAGGAAATCTGTTTTTTAAAGTTTTTTTAAAGGGTGTAATGTGATGGTTATTTTGACTATGAGCTGTGACAAGCAAAAAACGCACACCAGAACGTAACACAGACACATGAAATTACGAACTACACATGTACATTTTGCAAGATCAACTTATTCAAATCCTGCTCTGAAATCACGGAAAACCTCGGCCCAATTTTTATGGTTCTGCTTTACTGTTAGTGAAAAACCCCTACTTACTATAACGGAAAATTGTTAACAAGGTTTAGCAAGGATTGTTATTTCTGTGCATGTGTACATCTTGGACTGAAGATTCTTTGCTTACAGGGTTAGCACAGAATCCTCATGCTTGCGCGGTTAGCATAAAATGGTGTACGTAAGCGCATAAATCTGTGGTTAGCCGAGACGTGAAATTGGGCCCAGACCTCGTAGAGCAGCTAAGCCATAACAGAAATTGCTTACCAAAGGCATCTGATTAAAAGCAATCTGCCAATTGGGTCTTACTGTAACGGCCCTGACCTCATAGAGCAGCTAAGCCAAAACAGAAATTGCTTACCAGAGGTATCTGATTAAACACAATTTGCAAAATACCAGTCACAACTAATTACAATCTACATAAAAATAAGGCTGGTACATGTAGCCTATTAGTGCTAACCTAGGGTTCTTGAGGCCTTGAAAAACCTGTAAAGGTCATGGATTATATATATATATATTTTTCCAAATTTTAAAGCCTGGACAAGTCACTAACTGTGGCTGTATTGATTTGATCGTTTGATTTTCAGGTCTTTGGCGTTGGGGTGCCTAATCCTTACAGATTAAGGCCATTCTTGGGGGCCAAGGTCCCCATCAACACCAGTTACTCCCCTCTCATCACCATGCACAACCCTTACAGCTCTGGGCTCATGGTAAGTACGGCAGATGACCTTGTTCTTGATTAAACCAAGCACTACCTCATTCTCTCCGAGAGTCGGAGATCAGAGGTTGCGATTTTTACCCGATGACCTCGGAGTTAACCCTAGCGATTCCCATCCAGTCAAACTCCAACACCAGGTTTTTTTTTTGGAATTATTATTTCTTTTGGCATTGAAACCGAGGATTCCTCAAAAGCGCCCAAGGCACTGTAGCTCGTAAGTCTGAAGAAACCAGTAGGAGGATGAACGAAATGCCAGAAACACCGGGGCGAACCCCTTCTCTTTAGCGATAAGTGTGACTGGGTTCTTTTACGTGCGTGTCCGGGTTCAATATATACATTATACACACACACGGGACCGGTACGGCTTTACTTGCCATCCGAAGGACGAAGCAATAGTGGTTTAATTGTCTTGCTTAAGGACACACGTGTCGACAACGGGACTCGAACTCGCGCTCTGCGGAACAGAAAACCCAGCTCTTAACCGCTCGGCCACGACACTCCACCATAAATCTGTTAGGATGGGTACTGGACCCCTAAAACTGTTTGTCCCGGGGCCGTCCGGGCCCGGATATTGTCAAGCTCTGCGACAAAATGTCTCTCCTCTAAAAAGTACCGGCCCACGATATGTTTGTCATAGTATAACAAAGAAATGCGCGTGGTAACAAAACTAAAATATTTGAACCGCCAAAATGCTATTCAAAAATATTCGGTTAATATTTGAATATTCGATATATTCGAAACAGCCCTATAAGTCACTGCCATCGGTTTTCTATATTTTGTATTTGTTGTAATCCCATTATTTTTTTCCCCGTTACTTCTCCCCAGGTGACAGAGATGTATTCCAGCGGGGGCGAGTTACATCTGGAGTTACCCACAGGGTCACCAGACGCCCCACAAAACCTCTGGGTGAGTGAGTCGCAGAGGAAGTTTGGTTTAAGATTGTTTTTCTTCAGATTTTGGCAAGGGACTTACATGTATAGCTGGATCCAATGATGTGACACTGCCAAAAGCAGAAAACTTGCTAAGCGCGGAAAATAGTTTGCTAAGCTAAATTGGGTCACCAGCTAAAACGCCATGTAGTGTATATTGCTTGTGACTGGTACTCGACTTTTTTATGCTAATTTATGTTTTGAAATATCAAGTCTAATTAGAGCATGCATACTTTTTGGGTTTTAAACAGCTTCTTTCTATTAAAATAAAGTTTCCAGGCGTGGATTTTCAATAAGGAGAAGTAATAATAAGTGTTGGTTATTACAAGCAGTTTTCTGCACAAAAATTAATTTTTCATTTTTTTTGTTATTGATCCTTCATGTTTTTTAAATTGATCCATCGCCTCATGTTTGTTTGAGATTTCACACAATTGCTTGAATTATCAGAAATGGGTGGATTTGAAGGGTTGTATTTTATAGTAAAGGTCGTTTAACTGACCTGTTCGATATTTTACAATCATGGATGCCGAGGAAAGCAAGAAAAACGGCAATCTTTTTCAACCGACGTCGGGCAGATGTTCTTATATTGTTCTTGTATTTTTCGCAATCGCCATCCAGCGATTGTGAATTTTTATTACATTTTTTGGAACAATTAAAGAATATCTAGCGCAATCATTTTGTTTAATGCCTACAATCATTATTTACTTTCAAACAAGTCAGATATTTCGTAGTAATTCGATAGTAAAATGTTTCGATAGCTACAAATGGTGTATCCTACAGTACCTAGTGTATTACTAGAGCGCTAACTCCTCATTCTTACGCGCAGAGATACTTTGAATCCACCCTGCGCGCAGACATTTTGAATTCAGGTGCGGGTTTGTAAAACATAATTCGAATAGATGGATTGGATTTTGAAAGTGTACTCTAAATGCAACGTGTGTGCAAGTAGAACAGACGCAAACAACTTACGCACGTCATGCCAGTTAAAAAAAAAAGTCGCGGCAAAATCATCTGCAGTAGATACGCACGCATTTGCGCTATTTGTGCAGAGAGAACAAATGTACATGTACCGGTAACACTCATTTGCTAATTGTGTTTTTGGTTTTGAGCATATCGGCTTTGGTATAGAATACAAACACAGCTGTACAAAAGCCGTACACAATTTGGAGGTTTCTATAGGTTTGTGCAAAAACATGGATGTGCCCAGCAGGCATCACTTTGTACATTGAGCCAGCGCTCTAGTAAATTAATATAGCTCTATGCACACAATACACTTGCACGTACGGTCAGTTTAATGTCTCTGGGTGATTTTTTTTTTTTTAATTTTTTTCTGTGAGATTTTTTTTTAGATCTAATCGATTTAAAAGGTTGTGTTTTTTTAATCCCTAAAGTAGATTAAATGAAGGTTTTTGTCACCCTTTTGCCATAGTCTGATGAAGAATTGAAATTCCAAATCCTCATTTCTGTGCAAAGACTTTTTTTATATAACTGAGAAATCGCACATTTGTTTTATTGTAAAAGACCAACGCATTACACGACATAGTTGTCCCATATATCTTTTTAAAATTTTGTTGCCCTATATATTTGTTTCTTGTACACAACCATTATGTCTCTGATGAAGATCTTGTTAAGATCAAAATATTAGGCCCTCTTAACTTATTTGATTTGTATATTTCAGGTCATTCCAGCCAGTAAGCAGTTTGCAGCAGTTTTAATCTTATTCAATTTTAAAATGTTATTTTACAACCATCTTTAATGAGGGTAGCCTATCCAGCAGAAGCTGATCATTTGGGGCCCTCTTGAACAATGAGAAGAAGGTACAGTTTTAGAGGTGAGAGGAAAACCCTAGAAGAATATCCTGGGGAAAACCCACGAAGTCAGACAGGGACTGAAAACCCAATCCACATATTGGCCCAGGCGGGGTTTGAACCCGGATCATAGTGGTGGAAGGCGAGGAAAGAACCCCTGCGCCAACCTGACTTTCCTTATCAAATAAAAGTGTATTTCCTGTTCTTTTTGCCCAACTGCAAAAATTTCAAAATATTGTTAACACATCAGACTCATCTTTGCAGAGCCAGTCACGCGTATTCAATTTGTGTGTAAACGTACAATGCGCTTCCTTACAGGAGATTCCGCCGTACACGACGCGGTCGGTCATGAGGGCTAGCTTTACCGGACGGGTGGAGAGCAACCACACGGCGTTCATTCGCATCAAGACCAACCACAGCAGGCGTCTCGAGGAGGAGGAAGAGGAAGAAAATGAATTGCTTATGCTGCCGGTAGAGGTGGAAGTCTCATCAGGTCAGTTACAGTGAACTGGGGCCAATTTCACGGAGCTGCTAAGCACAACAAGTTGCTAAGCACGAAAATTTGTCCTTGGTAAAAACAAGGTTACAGATGAAATTTTCACGTGATCTTTATTGTTTTTGATTGATAATCAGCTGTTTTTTTGCTTAGCATGAAAAACACGTAGAATGTTGGCTAATAACTTGTTTTTAATGAGCAAGACTTTTTTGTGCTAAGCAAATTTCTGTGCTTAGCAGCTCCGTGAAATTGGCCCCTGGGCTACGTCTCTACCCAATCTTTGCAACAACAATTTTTTGTTTTTAAATTCTGGTGAATTTGACACGTTTAAAGGTTTTTAACCAGTTCGCACCGGAGGACATATGTGATGCGATCAAGCAAAATCAGTCGGAACTCATAAATTCTTGTTTTGAGATCGGGCCAAAATATGTTCGTAGGGGTGGAAAAATCAAAATTGACTTTTTTACAAAAACAGAAGGGGAACATATTTTTCTTTTACATGAAAATACTCTTTTTAACCAAATTCAGAAGGGAAGTGATACAAAAACATGATTTTCTCAGTTTCTTTATTTTTAACGTGCTGGTGTTCAAATGGTTGTAATTTGTTAACCAAAGGTCGTATTCACATGTGGTTTTCACTGAAATGGAGCCTGAAGTACGCTACAAAAGAATATGTAAAAATCCCAAAAATTACCACGGCCTACTTCAGACTGATTTTGCTTGATCGCATCACATATATACACGCAAAGTTTTCCCCAGATTCAAAACAGATGACGCCTAAACACGTCACGAGCAAGGCCGGAAATGTCTGTCAGCAGCGAGTTAGTCCGGAACCGCGTGGGTGCGCTTCCCGGTACCATCGGCCTAAACCCGCCTCGGATCAAGTTTCGTTAAAAAATAATCTCGCGCCTCAGCTCAGTGATGTTAAAATAATCTCGGCGCGAACTGGTTAAGGCAGTGTTGCCGTTGAACTCTGTACAAATCCTTCATATGTCTAGTCACAAATACATGTATGTCAAATTTTCGTACCCTTTTTTTTCTTCTTTTTCCTATCGCAGCTCCTGGGTTGTATTCCTCATTAGAGATGTTAGACTTTGGAACGTTGAGGTCATTAGATGCACCCAAGACACACCCTTTATACCTCCTTAACACAACCCCTAAAAGTGTTCAAATTATGGTAAGTATGCATTTTCCAAATGTGGGACTTTTTTGCTTATGGGACAGTCGAGGATATCATCATGTCATTTTACATGTAAATGGTCTGACTTAGAAGCAAATCAGAATCTAGTCAGAAACAAGTTGGAAGCTAATCAAATGCTTGTCAGAAGCTAGTCAAAATCTAGTCGGATGCTAGTCGGAAGCTAGCTTGAAGCTTGTAAGCTTGTAAGCTTGTCAAAAGCTCATCAGAAGCTTGTCAGAAGCTTGTCAGAAGTTAGAAGCTAGTCCGAAGCTAGTTGAAAGCTAGTTGAAAGCTAGTTGAAAGCTAGTTGAAAGCTAGTTGAAAGCTAGTTGAAAGCTAGTTGAAAGCTAGTTGAAAGCTAGTTGAAAGCTAGTTGAAAGCTAGTTGAAAGCTAGTTGAAAGCTAGTTGAAAGCTAGTTGAAAGCTAGTTGAAAGCTAGTTGAAAGCTAGTTGAAAGCTAGTTGAAAGCTAGTTGAAAGCTAGTTGAAAGCTAGTTGAAAGCTAGTTGAAAGCTAGTTGAAAGCTAGTTGAAAGCTAGTTGAAAGCTAGTTGAAAGCTAGTTGAAAGCTAGTTGAAAGCTAGTTGAAAGCTAGTTGAAAGCTAGTTGAAAGCTAGTTGAAAGCTAGTTGAAAGCTAGTTGGAAAACACAACCTGTAATTGTCTAACTTGTTCTTGGTACATGCAGAGCATTACGCCAATGAGAGTCAACAACGCGCTGACGATAGACTTTAAGCCCTTGATCCTCAACCCCTCCTCGGACGCCCACACCAGGGTGGCAGAGGTCACGTTCCACCCGCTCAAGGCCAACATGTCGCGCCTGTGGTCGGGCAAGCTCATCGTCAAGACCAAGGATAAAAACATCAAGCTCCAGATACCTTACCAGGCAAACGTTTTACAAGGGTGAGTGCGAGGCATGCTGACAGCACGGCCTATTTTATGTCTTTATCAAAGTTTTAATGTACAATTTGACGAAGCTTTGAGAAGTTTGAATAAAAACTAGTCTTTCAAAACTTTCTTGGTTATGGCTAGATGCTACATTGTATATCAGAACACATTTTTGTTAAATTACTAGAAAATGACACGAGCGTAAACAGAGATGCGAAACCAATTGCCAAAAAAATGTGGACTAACTCAATTGACCATTTGCGTGTGAAATTTAAATAATATCTGGTACACTGACTTGTTCACACAGCTTTGCACAGTTTACATTTAAATTCTCCAGACCAAATACACTGTTGCTATATCACGTGATTCGGGGCAAGCTCTTGCATAGTTACGTTAGAGACGCTCAGCACCAATACATTGTTCACACTGGTTGAGAATGGTAAAAAGACACCAGAACATTCCAGGGCCGGGGGGTTGCTAGCATAAGGCTTGCCCCGAATCACGTGATATAGCAACAGTGTCTTTGGTCTGGAGAATTTAAATGTAAACTGTGCCAAGCTGTGTGAACAAGTCAGTGTACCAGATGTTATTCAAATTCCACACGCAAATGGTCAATTTGATAAATTGGGACATATTGGGGCAGTATTTGAAAATAATCTGGTTTTTCCAACTATGGTCGGCCGACAATTTGTAATTGAAATTTGTGTTTTTGTATTGTAAATGTTCATTCTTTTAACAATTGACCTCGCTCCTTGTATCCTTACAGGACTCTAAGTAGCGACCAGCAGAGCAAACTATTCCACCTAAACTCTAAACTCATAAAATCTGGCGAGTCGGTAGTCAGACCCGTAGCGCTTACAAACTATTTTAACTTTACGCTGGTCATTCATCAAGTCAGCTTTCCTCCGGAGGTGAAAAATGTTTTTAAGGTTAGTTGTTTGTTTGGTTTGGTTTGGTTTTTTTTTTGGGGGGGGGGGCAAAATTCGCAATTTTAAAGTATCATTGCCCTATGTTTGACCTTCACTTAACATCTGGGGCCAAATTCATAAAACATGTAAGCACAAAAATTTGCTTAGCACAAAAAAGTCTTGCTCAGTAAAAACAGGTTATCGTCCAAAACTCCACAAGTCTCCACAAGCCGTTCATTCAAAGCAAAAAACAGCTTAATACCAGTCCCAAACAATAAAAATCAACGAAAATGTTGTTTTGTAACCTTGTTTTTTCCAAGGAAGAATTTTCATGCTAAGCAAATTTTGGTGCTTACACGTTTTATGAAATTGGCCCCTGCTTTAGTGTAATAAGTTTCTGCTTAGCAGCACTAGATTACCGGCCAAGTGAGCATGTGAGAATGTTTCTTTCAGGCTGGGGAATTTTGCTTAGAAAGAAATTTGACTTTAAGTAAATGTATTTTGCTAAGTAGTTCCATTATTTGTTGACACTGGTAGGCAAAGGCCATTCATCTTGTCAACTATAACCGCGTTCGCATTGGACTTTTTTGGGTAAAACCTACGGAGACTGTTGTCAACTTTAATCAAATTAAATCCAATGCGGACAGAGGGTAACATTGTCAAATTGTCCATTTTACCCTCTACATGCCCAAGCTTCTAGCGGAGGATTTAACACCGTGAACTTTGACAATCACGTACGGTAACTTTTGACGATATTAAGTCCAATGCGAACGCGGCTTAAGACAGCCTCAGCAACTCGCTCCGGTCTCTTGCCCACCGGCACTGTACTGCTTTCCTTTAAGTTTGTTACCGTATATAACTGTGGTCACTGTTGGCTGGAACTGAAATCAATCAAGCCGTAATCTCGCACACCTGATCCTGCTATGAGGTCGGCCACCGCCAACCCTCCCCCTATTTACAGTCTCGATAAAATGTGATGCGATCAAGCAAAATCAGTCTGAAGTAGGCCTTGGTCATTTTGGAGATTTTTACATATTCTTTTGTAGCGTACTTCAGGCTCCATTTCAGTGAAAACCCCATGTGAATACGACCTTTGGTTAAAAAATTACAACCATTTGAACACCAGCACGTACAAAATAAAGAAACTGAGAAAATCATGTTTTTGTATCACTTCCCTTCTGAATTTGAGGAAAAAGAGTATTTTTATGTAAAAGAAAAATATTTTCCCCTTCTGTTTTTTTTTAAAATCAATTTGGATTTTTCCATGTCTACGAACATATTTTGGCCCGATCTCAAAACAAGAATTGGCGAGTTCCGACTGATTTTGCTTGATCGCATCACAAATAGTTCTTACATCGTAGCACACTCGTAACCTCTACTACAATCGTGCTTCCCCCCATCCTACCATTCTACAACTCGGAATTCTGCCGATCACAAACAGAACTGGCAGGTTCAAGAAGATGACTTTGCGGCCGTCGGCTATCAGCCCATGGCCGGCCTAGCCATCCAAACCCCGCGTGTTATCATCGCTTTGAGGAAACTTCATCGTAATTCCTAATATCACCGGCCTTTAATTCATTGTTTTTGACGTTGTCCTTGTCCTTGTCTCCTCGGATCACAGGTGATTGGTTTTGAGGAAGCGGTCGTCATCAAACCCCAGGAGACGGATTCCTCCCTGTCCATCGTCTTTTCCCCCAACGCGTCGACGACGTCGCTGCTGACGTCCTTACGGCTGGGTAGTAACGCCTCGGTGTTCTCCATGGGGGTCCAAGTCTACACGGGCCAACTACAGGTAGGCAGTACAATCTCATGTGTGTATTTTACGATGGATCTCTGGTTTTTTATTGGTCAAATCCCCAATACAGCAAATGCAGCAGTTCAGGCAAATTGGTGAAAAGAATGTGAAATCAAATGATAAAAGCATGCAATTTGGCACACAATCATAGTATGTCATGAGGAAGATATTTGGCTATAGGGCCATCGCAGATTTGCCTTTTGCAAAAATATAGGTAAAATAACGAGAAATTTTTAAAATGTTCATATTTTGCACCAGTCTTTCTGAATATGGTATATCATTTGTCAGTTTTATCGTTAAAAGCGGCAACAGTTTTCAAAATCTAAAGAATGGTTCTTGACAACTAACTAACCTGACAACGTTTTAGCTCTTTGAATGCTGTATACTCTAGAAAAAAACATTTAAGACTTTGATTTTGAACCAACTACTAATGGAAATACAACAATGCATAACTAAAACAAAAATATCTTCATAATGATAGCATACCAGAAAGAATAATTTAAAGAGTTTAAAGAGAATGTACATCATTTTCTTTTGCTGTAATTTTCAAAAATGAATGGATTTTTGGGGTTAGTATGTTATAGCAAATATTGCTACACTGACTTATTTGACGTTTTGGGTTTGTAGATGCTGGAAACATCAAGAAAATAATGTTCTTATAGTCGACTAAATACTCTGACCCCACTAAAGATGAAACGGAGCAATTTGTAGATGTTTGGAAATTGTAAGGTCAGAGAATCAGTTGTACCCCATTCACAGATGTGTTATCAATTGCAAAGAAAATGTGGAATAACTAAATATAATTTTTTTTGAGCAGTTTTTGAAAAAAAGCCAAATTATCATGAATGGGTGGGTTTGGAGGTTGTATTTTATAGTAAATATCGTTTAACTGACCTGTTTGAAGTTTTACAATCCTGGATGCTGAGGAAAGCAAGAAAATTGGCGTTCAATTTCAACCGGCGTTGGGCAGTGGTTATTATGTTGTTTTGGGGGGTTTTCGTGATCGCCGTCAGTTTTTTGGAACAATTATAGGATATCTAGCTCAATCATTTTGCTGAATGCCTACAATCATTATTTACTTTCAAATAAGTAAGATATTTCTTAATGATTCGGTGGTAAAAATTGCTGATATCTGCAAATGGTTTATCCTACCTTTAAAGGTAGGATACACCATTTGCAGATATCAAAACATTTTACTACGAAAAAAACAAGAACAACATAAGTACCACTGCCCGACGCCGGTTGAAATCGAACGCCGTTTTTCTTGCTTTTCTCGGCATCCATGATTGTAAAACTTTGAACAGGTCCGTTAAACGTTATTTACTATAAAATACAACCCCCAAAATCCTCCCATTCATGTTAATTCAAGCAATTACCAATGGTGTATCCTACCTGTAAGAGAACAAAAAGGCATGCGATACTTGATCATATTTTGTCCACCTTTACTTTCTTTCTTGGGTTGCGTTGTATTCAGTACTCTGTACACAGCGTCGATGGTCTAAGCTTTGACTTTGGAGTAATAAGCGTCGGGGATCATCGCAGTATGCTTATCACGTTAGTCAACACCAATCCCATAGATGTGAGTACTAATTCCGATACAGAGAATAATGCCAATAGTAAGTCACAGACTTGTTTCTGAATTGGTGGATCTGTGAAAATACCGGCGTGGTCCGGGCCCTTAAGTTGCAAGGGAAACGGCCGGCCTTGCGAGTCCCAGTTAGACAGGGTGCCGTGTGTCTGGGGGATCCTTCGTGGCCCGCCTTCCACTGGCTTCTCCTGGAAAACTGCCTAGACTCAATCTATCGTTACACTTCTATACCGGTACAATAGTTCTCTCATTCTTTTGAAACGTTCTCATTCTTTTCCTTTGTGATAATTGTTCCTTCCGACTTCAAGTTTTTATATTCTCCACAGTTCACTTGATCGTTTTTTATTATACTACCTATTGTCTCATATTTGTACATATTCCCGCCGTGAATATGGCCACTGATGCCGGCACGGCGTTAAAGGGATCGTATACGTTTGGTAATTGGAACCCAATGTTTGTTTCAATCCTATATAGTTATAGATATATACCATAAAACTAACCTGTAAAAATTTCATTTCAAAAGGTGGTAGCGATTTTGAGATATTGCCGAAATTCTGGAGCGGTTTTGTCCACGCAGGAAGAATAATCTGCATTGGAATACACACTCTGAGAAACGTCACTGCAGTAACGCTACTCAGATTCAAATTTTTGGGGATAAAAAGTGATGTATTTTTTCATAACCGCAGTACTTCGAAGTGAAAAGTTTGTCAAAATGCATTATACTATCCAAAGCTGCTGTACTTTTTACCAAGTAAGTTTGTATTGCCATAAATTTTTGGAGTAATTACCAAACGTATACGATCCCATAAACCCTAAACTTACTCACTCACTGTTTCTGAATTGAGACATTTAAAATCTATTGAGAAATTGTCTATTAGTTTAGAAATATAATAATGATAACGGTAATGCGTATTTATAAAGCACACATATCTACCAGACTGTCACTACATCATTATTACCCTACACATTGGAAAAACGGAAACATTACTAATACCATCTCAGCTCCCTGGGGAGTTTGCAGCTCGATGCTGCCATTTTACGGAACCGAGTAATTTTTGTTCTCACGAACTGACACCCGTCTTAATTTCACAAGTTTAAACGTTTTCAGTTACTTTCTTTTGTAATCTCACCTGTATACGGATGGAGTAGATCCTTGTCAACGGTTTTAAAACAAATTTCTCCGCATCGTGTATCCACAAGCTCAGTTGTCAGTTTGGGAAAAAAACACGCACATTTTTCTTTTGCGAACCAGTGCTCGATGTGCGCGCGCACTCTTGGTTATCAGATCGTAAAACCAAAATGTACTCGGTGTGCGATTTCACAAACTGACACCTAAGTGCACGTGAGTATCAGTTCGCGGTGACGAAGACGAAATGTAAATTCGTTAAAGGTGTATTATGCCCCGAAATCCCCCAAAATGTCATGTTTTGAATCGTTTATTTATCCTATTTCCAACCAACCTAATGTTCTTCCTAATGTACTTCCTGTCGTTTTCATTCAATGTACAATACTGTACACGTTGTGTGTGTCACATAAATTGCACACGACACCAATGCACAAATGTGAACTGGCACCACGAAATGAGCGGAAAGTCGCACATTACCAAAACAAGTTATTGGCCGAAACGTCAATTTTTCAAATGGAAGGTTGTTTTGGAGTTGTGAACGTTTTTACATACATGTACAAAAAAACTTTCTTTATCATATTTCAAACTTTTATAGCTCAATTAAAACTCTAAAGTGTGTTTTTCTTGTGGCTGAATTGCACTGATTGGTAGTTTAGTTGGCACGGTTCACAGACTTTAAACTCTGTTTTCTTAAAACAAGGCAGCATGACTTAAGCTATTTCAAAAGAGTATAGCGGCGGCTAGGAATAAGCTACAGCAACACACATTACATCATTTAAAAGCTAAGGACTTCTTCTTTCTAGAAATGTAATAATGTCAACTTTTTAATTTTGCGACTTTCCACCCATTTCGGGGTGACAGGTCACAAATGTTGTTTCTCACCTGTCCGCAAAAGTCGAACATTTCGCGGCTGGAATTACTACTATACCCAAACAGCTTGAGTTTTGGGGATCGCAAAAGTGGACCCTGAAACTCGTTCTATACAAGAATAGCAGAAAAGCGCCCAGTTTTTAAAGAATAGTGGTGTGGATGTTTATCCTACTTTTGAATGCTCTTTTCCGATCAACACCATTTCGTTCAAAACGTGTTTTGTAGCCCGATTAGGCGCTTCCAGGGGCCAATTTCATAGAGCTGCTAAGCACAAAAATTTGCTTAGCACCAACAAGTCTTGCTCATTAAAAACAGGTTACCAGCCAAAATTCTACGGGTTTTTCATGCTAAGACAAAAACCAGCTGATTATCAATCGAAAACAATTCAATATCGCATGAAAATTTGGTCTGTAACCTTGTTTTTGCCAAGGACAAATTTGCATGCTAAGCAAATGTGTGTGCTTAGCAACTCTATAAAATTGGCCCCTGGATGTAACGTTCTTTTAACCACTGTTGTTTATTGGTATTTGCCTGTTCTTGTTGTGTTTTTGTGCCTCAGGTACCCATTCAATCTTTCAGCTGCAATCTGGACGATTGCGAGGTGCAGGTTCTGGGCATGGAGCCGGGCGACGGCAGACTCCTCAAAAAACAGCACGACACCTTCAGCATTAGAAGAAAATCCGTGAGTTAAAAGAGGGCCGGCCTGCTCAGATCTAAATAGTTTTTAAAAAGACACTGGAATTGAATACAAAGGCATTAACCCTTTCGGCCCTACAGAACTCCTGGGCGTTCCCCACGCTCGGCCCTGCAGAATGCCTCAGCGTTCCAACAAAGGGGTCCATTTCAGCTGTTATTTGCGACTGGTGTAAAAGACTACGTGACCTAGAACGTTCCCATCACGCAACTGAAGTATTGACCTTTCAATGGCAACATAAATACCCGGTATATGTAGTGTTCCATTGAAAATTTTCGCGAAATAATCCTTCAAAAATCACCCGAATCAGACGCACTTTTGTCAGATTTTGTATCCATCATGAACGATGACATACCAAGCAACACTCGGCTTGTAAGATTGTTGGATTTAGGCACAGTTTTGGAGGAGATTTTTGCTGATAAAGATAGTAAAAGTAACGGTTTATCTGTAACTAGCGATATGTCCATTGACGACGATGTGAAGGACCCTGTACACACGATGTGAAGGACCAGGTACACATGATTGATGTGTACGATAACAGTAAATTTGTTCAAAATTCCACCTGAAATATGTGACCGACTCTGCAATAAAGGGTATTAAGTCGCGCTGTGCACTATCATGTAATGGACTACTCAACGTTGAGAGGATAAACATTTCATCAAAATGTGATTTACATATTTTGACATCTTTAACACCAATATTTTCAGGTTTTATTCAAAGAAATGTTGATTTTGATGATTAAAGTGGAAAACACGCCCATTTTGTGTTCATCGTTCTGTTGTTCTACAACAAAGCCGGCTTTTTCAAAGCCTGTTTTCTCAGTTGTGTAATTTGAACTCCTTTCAAAGCCTGTTTTCTCAGTTGTGTAATTTGAACTCCAAGGAAGTAATCAAAAGCAAACATGCTATATCTCCAGAACGGAAGTAGCTTATGGAGCTCTATTATATACCAACTGGAAGCTTACGCTGTAGGCTTTCCAACCATGTATATAACTCAATTTCACTCTTTTGTGACATAATACCCATTATTGTGGAGTGGGTCACATATGAGAAATGCCCAAACTAATTCAAAAAAATAATTTTTAAAAAAATCACTTATGCATGACTATTTTTTTGGAATATTTACAAAGCTTATAATGTCCTAAACAACTTTTGTACACAACATTTTATGTTATGAAAATTATATTGAGAAACATGAACTTGAACTTGAAACTTGGTACACTTTATTCACGCCTATATTTAATTCAGTATACATTATATAGCAATTCAGTACCGAAAGGGTTAAAGAACTGTGTTCTCCTTACACGTTAATATGTCCTCTCCTTACACGTTAATATGTCCTACCTGCCTGTCAATCAAACAGTTCTCATTCATTGACTACATGTAATTGGATCTCGACTTTTGAATTATGATGAAAAACCACACTTGACTGTAAGTAAAAGTCTGGAGTATCCTCTGAAATCGTGGCTTCTGGTGCGCTGTAGGGCTGTTTTTCAAATAATTTAGTATTTGATATTCGAAACTGCATTATGACCGATTGTTGTTTTTTTCAGAATATAAAGTTACGAATGGCGATGATATTAAACTTTATTTGTGGGTGAATATTGTTGCTTGTACCTGCCGATCTGTGTAACTTTCTGGGAGATGATTGAGGTTTTTTCTCTGAAAAATATGTGCAATACAGTTTGTATAGCACTGGAAACTCTGGTTGCCCTGGCGTGGTTTTCCCGGCGTCGTCCGGGCCTTGGATTTGTCAAGCTCTGCGACAAAATGCCTCTCGTCTAAAATCACAAGGCATTATGTGATGTGTAGTACCAGCCCATGGTATCTTTGTCAGGTTTTGTTTTTTTATTACGAATATTAATATGTGAGGGGAAAATATATATGTATGCGTGTACATATTAAAGGGATCGTATACATTTGGTAATTGGAACCCACTGTTTGTTTTAATCATATAGTTATAGATATTTACCATAAAACTAACCTGTAAAAATTTAATTTCAAAAGGTGGTAGCGATTTTGAGATATTGCCGAAATTCTGGAGCGGTTATGTCCACTCAGAAGGAATAATCTGCATTGGAATACACAATCTGAGAAAAGTCACTGCAGTAACGCTTCTCAGATTCAAATTTGTTGGTGATAAAAAGTTATATATTTTTCCATAACCGCAGTATTTCGAAGTGAACAGATTCCAAAAATGCATTATACTATCCAAAGCTGCTGTACTTCTTACCAAGTAAGTTTTTATTGGCATTAATTTTTTGAGTAATTACCAAACGTATACGATCCCTTTGAAGGACATTACAATAGAGTAACAGCAATGATATTTCCTTGTTTTCTCAGTTGGTGATAACCGAGCACCATTTTGCCGTACTTCGGGTGGAGGTCAAGGCCCCGCTGACCGAGGGCGAGTTCCTGGGCGACGTGGTCATCGGCACGCCCATCGAGCGCCTGTCCATCTCGGCCAAGTTGCGCACGGTGGAGGGGTGCTTGGGGGTCAAGCCGGAACACGTCATCCTAAGGCCTGCCTTTCCGGTAAGCTGAATCGGTGAAAAAAAGAAGGATCTTGTATAGACTCGTATGTTTAATAGCTGTGAGGAGACTCTGTGATTCCAAAAACCTTGTCCTGTGCAGACCCGAACATAATGGAGACAAAAGGAAGTGAAAAGGTCTCCACAGGGCAATTTCTATAGGTGAATAGGTCTCCACAAGGCTGTTCACGAAATAGATATATGGATTTTACTCAAAAACTAGGAATTTCCAAGGTATGGTTATCTGTCTCAAATTATGAGGTAAGGGATATTGGGTTAGGGTTACAGCCCAATAAACTAATTCTTGATGAAATAGGAGCATTTTGAAAATGGTAGACTTGCGCCGGACTTGGGACGGACTTGCGCCGGACTTGCGCCGGACTTGGGACAGACTTGCGGCGGACTTGCGACAGACTTGCGGCGGACTTGCGACAGACTTGCGGCGGACTTGCGGCGGACTTGGGACAGACTTGCGGCGGACTTGCGGCGGACTTGCGGCAGACTTGGGACAGACTTGCGGCAGACTTGGGACAGACTTGCGGCGGACTTGCGGCGGACTTGCGACAGACTTGCGACAGACTTGCGACAGACTTGCGACAGACTTGCGGCGGACTTGCGGCGGACTTGGGACAGACTTGCGGCGGACTTGCGGCGGACTTGCGGCGGACTTGCGGAGGACTTGCGGCGGACTGGCGGCGGACTTGCAGAGGACTTGCAGAGGACTTGCGGCGGACTTGCGGCGGACTTGCGACAGACTGCAATTTAACACTGATGATAGATCTAAACAGGCGTTGTATGAAATTTGTTTAACCAGTTTGCGCCGGATGACGTATATAAAGGCAAAGTTTTCCTCAGATTCAAAACAGATGACGCATAAACACACCACGAGCAAGGCCGTAAATGTCTGTCAGCAGCGAGCAAGGCCGGAAATGCGTTGGTGTGCCTCCCGGTACTATCAGCCTAAACCCGCCTCGGATCGAGTTTCATTAAAAAATAATCCCGCGCGTCGGCACGGTGATGTTAAAATAATCCCGGCGCGAACTGGTTATTCCCTGATGTTCAGATGGACACTTTGGACTCAAATCAGGTTGGTGATGGTTTTACAATGACTTCTCGATGCAGGGCACCACGCAATCAGCCAGCCTGACACTGACGAACAATTTCAGTCACCGCATAAAATTAGAAAGCATTGTGCCGGATCCGCCAGACAAGAGGTTCTACAATCGTCTGCCTAAGAAGACGCCCATCATAGAGATCGACCCGCATAAAAAACAAAAAGTGAGTATCGTAATTTGTGTTCGAACATTAAAGGTAGAATACACCATTGGTAATTGCTTGAATTATCATGAATGTGTGGATTTGGGGGGTTGTATTTTATAGTAAATATCGTTTAACTGACCTGTCTGAAGTTTCACAATCATGGATGCCAAGAAAAGCACGAAATACAGTGGTTTTTTTTCTTCATCTGGCGTCGAGCAGTTATTCTTATGTTATCTTTGTTTTTTCGCGATCGCCGTCCGGCAATTTACTTTCAAATGAGTAAGATATTTCTTGATAATTCGGTAGTAAATATTTTCGATATCTGCAAATGGTGTATCCTACCTTTAAATGGAGCATTCCTTGGGGCTCGGGGGAGGAATTCCAGGGCCCAGTGGTTAAGGTGTTCAACTCGTGCACGATGGTATGTGCGTTGTTTGAACCCTGTCAGGAACATGGTGTTTGTGCCCTTGGGCAAGACACCTAACTACAATTGCCAGGAGTATAAATAGGTAACTGTGAGGGTCAATTGAGCACCTATAAACAGCTGCTGCGTGGTCCAGGGCCTGATGAATGGGGTAATAATTGTAAAGCACTTTGAAATCATTGATTCGATGGAAAGCGATATATAAGCACTATTATTATTTGTATTACCTCGTGCCCATACTTTTCTGCATGAGTCTGATACGAAGTGCAAAAGCAAAGCTAAGGTTGTGTCCGAATTGCTGGCTTTGGCTGTGATAGGCCGTTGCTATGCCGTTGCTAAGGGTGAACAAAGACTGCCCATAACAACAGCATAGCAACGGCTGAAGTCACAGCCAAAGCAAACAATTCAAATATGGCCTAAAAGTAAAGTCTTTCCCAAGCCAATATGGCTCATCAGACCGGTGTTTTAACTCCTGTTTCAGTTGACATGAAACGACCGAGAATATTTCTATTCCTTCCTGGACGGGATGCTAGTCCATCGCAGGTTACTCCCCAGCGAATGCCGATACCCATTTATACTCCTGGGTGGAGAGAGGCAAGAGGGGAGCAAAGTGGCTTGCCCAAGGACTTGACATATGTGACCTGTCGCCACAAAATGAGAGTAAAGTCGGAAATATTGAAAATTGAGATATTGGTATTTGTTACCTTGTTAATTAGACCACTAATGGACTTTAATCCAACACTAACTACGCAAACACTACGCAAAATCGCTAGTTTTAAGAGGTTTTCGATCATCTGATCTCACCCAAAAAAATTGAAATATGTAGTGGAGGACTTGGGCTTTCCAAATTACGCAAAATCTCAAAATTGACCACCCCTTCATATTTTCACTTTGGATGGCCATATCTCCGAATCACATTGTGCGACTTTACTCTCATTTTGTGGCGACAGGTCACATATGGGCGGCAGGTGGATTTGAACCCCTGACCCTCTGATCATGAGTCACGAACCCTGATAACTAGGCGGCACTCCCCCTCAATGGGAAGTGCAAACGTCTCAATTTATACTGAATAGGCAGTGACCTCTAGCTTCATTGCGTGAGCGTCAGGCGTCGCTGGCAATGTACACTGAACAAAAATATAAAAGCCCACACAAATATAAACGCCTCAGTGACGCAGTGATTCCACCCACATCTGTGTTGTGGGTGGAATCACTGCATCACTGAGCAATTCCTCACTGGCAGAGATGGACACAAATGTTGTTTACAAATCAAGACAAATACAATTTTTGTGGGCGTTTATACTTTTGTTGTGTATATGTGACTGGCTCTACAAAAAAGGGTATTAAGTCGCGCTGTGCATTATCATGTAATAGCCTACTCAAAGTTGAGAGGGTAAACATTTCATCAAAATGTGATTTACTTTTTTTGTCATGAATGACATCTTTAATACCTACAGTTTTAGGTTTCATTCACAGAAATGTTGATTTTGATGAATAAAGTAGAAAAAATAAAATGTTGTGTGCAACGTTCTGTTGTACTACAATAGAGCCGGCTTTTTCAAAGCCTGTTTTCTCAGTTGTGTAATTTGAACTCCAAGGAAGTAATCAATATGCCAACATGTCATATATCCAGAATGGTAGGGGCTGTGGAGCTCTATTATATACCAAATGAAAGCTTACGCTGTTGGCTTTCCAACCATGTATATTTACTCAATGTCACTGTTTTGTGACATAATACCCATTTTTGTAGAGTGTGTCACATATATCAATATAACAAAGACGCAGCTTTCTATCGTTACGGAAGTATCAAAACCATAATTTCAAAACCCAAGTTCCACATTCAGTTCGTCTGTCAATTTCTTAAAGGTGTGTTGAATCGAACCAGTAGAAATGCTCTTAAAAAAAATTAGGTAATTTTAACATTTTGAAACATTTTAACCCACAGGTTGGGAGAATTGTTTTTGATCCCAAGGCAGCTTGTAGGGAGGAGGATTCGTGTTACGTGGGGCTGTCCACAAAATCTCTAGGTACGTACCTTACTAAATTACCATCAAAAATAGCTAAAGAATAATTAGCTTTTCGTCAGGTTTTTAAGACTCTTTCGAGAAGGGCTCAGACTTTTAAAGGTTTGGCGACTGAAGTTTAAAATATCAACATCAGTATAGAGGTAACGACTTGAGTTTCGGTTGAAAATTTACCGTATTGTGATTCAAACCTGTGCATGTCGCAGAACTGTACTGACCAAAATGACCAGAACTGTGTTTGACCAAAATACCGCTAAGGTATACCAAGACCTACGTTGGCTGTCCAGGGGCCAATTTCATAGAGCTGCTAAGCACAAAAATTTGCTTAGCACAAAAAAGTCTTGCTCATTAAAAACAGGTTGGGGAGTCGGGTTGGTGTAGCGGTTCTTTCCTCGCCTTCCACCACTATGACCCGGGTTCGAATCCGGCCTGGGCCAATATGTGGATGGGTTTTCAGTCCCTGCCTGACTCCGTGGGTTTTCCCCCAGGATATTCTTCTGGGGTTTTCCTCCCACCTCTAAAACTGTAACTTCTTCACATTAATTGTTGAATGAAATAAAAAATTGTTGAATGAAATTTGTTCCCGCCGTGAATATGGCCATTGATGCTGGTACGGCGTTAAACCCTAAATACTCACTCACTAAAAACAGGTTACCAGCCAAAATTCTAAGTTATTTTCATGCTAAGCAAAAAACCAGCTGATTATCAATCGAAAACAATAAAGACCGCGTGCAAATTTGGTCTCTAACCTTTTTTTTGCAAAGGACAAAATTTCATGCTAAGCAAATTTGTGTGCTTAGCAGCTCTATGAAATTGGCCCCTGAAAAGCCGTCTCCGAATCACATGGTGTCACAAGTCGAGTTAATATTATTTCTTTTATTGCCCCGAGTTAATTTATTAGTATGCCAAAGGTTCATGAAGTGTGTTATAATGTAACTTTACCGGACTGCTTGGTGAAGTCTAAATACCTTCTTTTTTTTTTTTTGCATACCAATTCTGGGCTTGCACCCATGTGCAGTTTAAGTCTTGGTGCAAGCTCCAGTAAGTTTGTATTAACCAGCGCCGGGATTATTGTAACATTCACCGAGCCAAGGCGCGGGATTATTTTTAACGAAACTCGATCCGAGGCGGGTTTAGGCCGATGGTATAGGGAAGCACACCCATTACATTTCAGGCCTTGCTCACTGCTGACGGACATTTACGGCCTTGCTTGTGGTGTGTTTATGCGACCTCCGTTTTGAATCTCGGGAAAAACTTTGCGTGTATATAGACGTCCTCCGGCGCAAACTGGTTAAGAAATGGGTTAATCCCTTTACGTCATGGTTTCTTCGATAACTGGCCTTTCCGGGGAGGGTATAAAACCCTTGCTCACATGTTCTGAATTGAGTTTTGCGGTGCGGGAGCCGGAGTGAGTGTGTCTCGCGGGGCTGGGTGTTAAAGCGAATGGGTGTAGACCTTCAGCGCTGAGGCTGTCGAGTTGGGAGCTGCCGAGTTGTGAGCTGCCGAGTTCCTTGTACCCTCTCAGAAGAGGAGTTTTAAAAACAATTACACTTGTGGGCAATTGAGGCCCATCTGTTCGTTTGAGTTATATTTCTTGATTTTTGGTCTGAGTTGAGCGGTGCCAAACACCTGCTAAGACCGAAAATAACGCGCTCCATTCGTTAATCCCGGTTTATTTCTGTCGCCAATAGACGGCGAAGTGTGGCTGTCGTCGTTAGCCCTTCCGGACGAGACGCAGGACGTGGACAAGCTGTTTTACAACCACCTGCGCAACAGGTGGCAGAGCCTGGAACAAACGGGAAAAACTATGTAAGTAGCCAATTAAAAAAATCAGGATTAGTGCTTACCAAACCGTGGCTGTGTCCCCCAGGTTTGGCTTTAGACTACTAGCTTTTAAGCCCTTGAATTAGAGACTGTGGCTCAGTATAGACATTATGTATGCACTGCTGGCAGTACCGGGAACTAAGAGAAAAACTAAAGGGAGATGTTTCTAAAACCTTCAGACTTAATAGTGTTTTATAGGCCCCTGGACTGGCTAAATGTGACCCACCACCCCAAAACCAGGCTGAAGTCGAAATTGTTCATATGAGCGAGTTTTATACCATTGGATTGCTAGCGTTTTAAGCTTTAAAATGAGCTATAGTGGACTCAAATAGGTGGTATATTTTTGAAGTTACATCTTTTTGAAATTAGGAAGTGTCAAGGGATGCTTTAAGTCAAGGGATGTGTACAATGCCGTATCTCGAAATGGCATTTGCCGACTTCCGCCTGGTTTTGGCGTGGTGGGTCACAAATATAGACTGGTTCTCTGAAACAGGAAATGTTAAATTTATATAAAAATGAGTAATGTTTGATATAATTAGAATCATGCCATACAATAGAGGTCAGAACAGACGAGTTGTGTAGCTCTGAGGAGCTGCTATGTATAAATTTCCAGAGTACAGAAGAATGTTGCTTAGCAAAAAAAATATATATATAAAAAATGCCATGCGGTTGCATACTGCTTTTTACTGGTTCCCAGCTGATTTGTGCTTACCACATAAATCTGCTAAGCAATATTATTTTTTTTTTTCTTTTTCATTACAGCATCCATTTTTTATTTTGTTTTTCGTTTACTTTCGCTATGATTTCACAGTTTTAACACCACCATGAAAGTGAACAGCAATCTGGTTAAAAACAAGGAGATGACGATCACTGCCGTGCTGGAATGGCCGCGACTTATCCGCAAGGACAAGATTGAGTTCCCCCTCACATACATAGAAAACTCGAGTGTAAGTTTATTAATCCCCGTCTTGGCTAACCGACATAATCGCTTAAAAAATTCTTGGCAGAATTGTGTCGCATTTGCATGCACGTGTGAGGTTGCATGTATAATCGCCAATGACCAATGAGTCGGCGAATATGCATGTTACGTCACGCGATTATACACGTCGCATGCAAATGCGACACAATTCTGCTCGAAATCTTTTGAGCGATTATGTCAGTTAGCCAAGACGTCCTATTTTGAAGGTCATGGCGTGGTCTACGGCGTATGTGCGCTGCAACCTGCCATTATGACGTCTTGCAACCAAGACTACCGTATCCTTTAACAATTCAGCCCCTAAATTATTATTATTATAATTTTGAGACGTAAAAATATTAATTTCTTTTTACCTTTTATCCCGTCTGCTTCCACAGATATCAGAGGTGCAGATTCTAAACCCTTCGGACACCCTCATTTTAGTTCAGCTTCTGCCCATAGCCCTTTATCAAGACCCAACTTCAGTACTAGATTTTTTGACCGACAGGTAGGTGTGACCAGTCGAATATTTAAAAAAGTTTATTTGGAAAACGCGATATCCTCCATTTCGTTCACTTTAAGAATCTTTTTTTGTCCTGGCTGCCCAAAGTCAATAGGTCGTATTATTGAACGTTGAGGGCGCTGTGCTCAAGGTATTTGGGGGTATAATTAAAAGTGATTAGGAGATTAATTCACGTCAGTTTAAATATTCTTACAGCTCAAAATTGTTTTTCTTTGTAATATTCAATTTTTAGATAAAGTAAAGTTACTAAAACTACTTAAATAATCGCAGGGTTGGGTACCCAGAAAATGGCGTCTTACAGCGCCCTCATGCGGCCAGAAATACGGCGCATTTCGATGGCCGTTGTATAGACGATGTGCCCTCTGACGTCGCGTGTTTACATCGGTATTCAAATGTGCCCGGCAGTATGCGCACACATCTTGTTCAAAGAGTGACGTCGCAGGTCAGATCGCCTTTGAATTATGTGACCTCTGATGTCTTCTCTTAACCAAATTTATGTAAAACATGATGAGTGCGCATACTGCCGGGCACATTTGAATACATATGTAAACAGAGGCACATCGTCTATACCTAGGATACACAACCTAAGAATCTAATAAAGTCAAAAATGAAGTTTAGAAACAGCCGTTGTAGTATTTTTATTCTTAAATTTTGTTTAGCCGTGCAAATTTGTTTACTTTCTTGAAATGTATACCTGCCATGTTTTGGAAAAAATCTTTTTTTTTAAATTTTTTTATTAAACAACAGATTATAATAATAAAAAAAAATATTTCTCATATTAAAAAAAAAAATATTTCTCATATTAAAAAAAAAAATAAGAAATTCATATTTTCAAAGTGAAACACTATCACAAGACAAAATGTTACCGTCCTCGGAATGAACATGTGAGTAATTGTGAAATACATTGTTTTTACGTTGCGTTTTTTTCTTTTTCTGTGCAGGTTTGATACAGATAAGATAGAAACGGAAGACGCTGGTGTTTTCTTCTTGGCTAACAGTACAGACAAGGTGAGCAGTTGCCAAACATTCCCAAAACCAGAAGTACCTTCATCTTTTGGGTTTTTCCCCACATCCAGCAATTCACTTCAGTATTGGCCCAAAGTGAAACGCTTGTGATTTTGCGCTCTTTAAAAAGAAAATTGTGATCAGACTTACTTGCAATAAATACGACTTGAAGATTGGCATGGCGAAGATGCATTATTAACCCTTTTATGGTTTTACCGTTCAAAACCTTTCAAAATCTGCTTACTTGACAAAATGGCTATAAATAAGTATAAACCTTTCAAAACGCTCCAGAATTTGTTGCTACTGCACTACTACACCTTTCAATACCTTTTGAAAGGTATTTTTTTTCTCACACCGGTTTGTTCAGAAAGTTGTTTAACCTTTCAAAATCTTTCATAGGTTTCTTTTGTTAGACAGTTTTCTCGCCTTTCAAAACATTTCAGTCCAAGAAACTTGAAAGGTATTTTTTTTCTTACACCAGTTTGTTCAGAGAGTTGTTTTACCTTTCAAAATCTTTCATAGGTCCCTTTTGCCAGACAGTTTTCTCACCTTTCAAAACCTTTCAGTTTAGGAAACTTGAAAGGTTTTGAAAGGTCAGACAATTCTATGGCAACTGCTCTTCAAACACTCAGTGTTGTCCCAAGGGATTCTTTAAAAATATACAAAATCACTGACTCCGCTGGGACTCGAACCCACGATCTCCTGCTTTCTAGTGCAGATGTCGTACCACTCGACCACCGAGCTAGCTGGGGTCACCTGGTTGGTTGGCTCGAATCTGATTAGCAGCGAGTACCACAAGCAAATGTTTCATAAGATGGAATTTGCAATATTATTGCTTTTCCCCCCAGAACCATAACCAAACATTAGTTTTCTTTATAATTTTTTTTCTGTGAATATTTTGGTTTGTTTTTTGGTTCAGGATTCATCAGGAAAGTGCCTTAAAAACTCTTCGTGTGGTGCGATAGAGGAAACGTTTGGCGTGAAGCCCAACCGGACCGCGCTGACATTTGCCATCAAGCCACACCAGAACGTCACCGTGGCCATTGGCTTTAAACCCAGCGACGGCCGCGAGCGCATCTCGCTCATACTCATCAGGTCAGCTGACTGAACAACTTTACATATTGATCTATCAATTAAATATAATCCCTGAGTCAGAATTGGAGATTGATTTTAAAACCCTGCTTAATATGCTTGTCATTCGTTGATCAACATTAAAAAATGAATCTCTAAATATGAAATAATTGGGTTTTTTGTAAAAGTAAAAAAACAAACTAACGTGGTTTGAGTTGAATCGGCCATCTGTGAAATACTCTACTCACTTAATGCTCTTTTTTAGAACTTAGTTGTTTGATATTTGTGACACGATCAAGCGGAATGAGTCGGATGTCGAGGAATCCAAAAAATGTTTTAATCAGAACTGTGTTCTTCGTTGGTATTTAAACAAATTTACATAACTCGACAAAAAAACATTGTATCAACATGGCGTTTTCAGTTTTTAACCCTTTAAACTCAGGCCTGTTTTCGAAGATTTTGTACGTGTTGCTACAGTGGTGATTAAATTGAAGTACCCATTAATTTGCGAGCGAGTACGAGGAGGTACGTGCGTTTAAGTGTGTTTACGAGATCTCGAAATCACTCTTACCGTCTCGAAAACCCTCAGCATTAAATTAACTCGCTCGAACCCGCTCGAAAATCCCCGCGTGTGTCGAGCGACCGTACGAGCGGTGATCACTGACCCGTGAAATTCCAGTTTGGGTTTCCATGTACGAACGACCGCCTGTGTGTATGTACTCTGAATGTCGCAGACTAGACTGTAAACTGCAGGATTCTCCAAGTAACTGAGTGATGACCCGACAAAAATTTCTTGAAAAGACCAACATCAAAGCCTTAGCACCGCTCACTACTTCCCAGTGACAAGATCGTTATCCAATCATGAAGTCCAGTTAAACAAATCTTTATTGTCATTGGGTGTTGACTTTCTTCTTTCAGAGCGGACGTTCTCTCAACACAAAGTGGTACTCATAGATTGTTGTACCGGCCCGCTATCTCCAACAAAGATACATTGTTTTTACTTACACTAACCCATGCCTGGCAGATACAACATTTATTTAAAATGCGTTGGTCGGTGTATTTATCGAGTGAATTTATTTATCTCTTAACCCAACCGAAGATCATTTAATTGGCTGTAAGTACCTTCCTACCTTGCCGTACTGATTTACAGAAGGTATTAAGATGTACAAATAAAAACATGTTAAGACCCCGAGCCTGTTCCTTTAGGAAACCACAGTCCTAAACAAAAATATTCCTTAGATTAATTATGTAATTGTCCATGTTTTTATAGAAAAAAGAAGAAGAGAAAGGGTACTTAAAGACTTATTGGAATGAACTCCAAAAAATTCTCCAACCGATTTCAGGGGTAAATAATAACGCGATTTATTCTTGGTTTTTCTGATATCTAATAAAATCGACATACACCCGACCATTAAATTACGAGGCTAGCGAAATAAATTTCAGAGGTTTATTTAATAACATTTATTTCTGCTTTCATTGTTTGAAAAAAAAAACACCAAAAACGGGACCTTAACACCTAAACAATTTTAAACGGATTTAAGGGAAAAATTTAATACGATTTATTTTCTGTTTTTCTTGTACATGTATTTAACAAAAACGATCTATTTTATGGCCCGTAAATTACAAGGATAGCTTTCAAAAACTTCCACCAAACCAATAGGCCTACAGCCAAGAATAAATACATGTAGGAATATAATCAAGGTGATACAAAGTCCCGATCCAGGACCCCAAGACCCCCCAAACTAATATTTTGAATATAATCCAAGTAGGCACAAAAAATCCAGATAATGATTGACAGCTGACCTACAAAAAGCAAGCCGGCCAACATGTGGCCGGCCAACATGTGGCCGACCACCACATTGGAATTTTAATTGGCTGGGGAATGTCTCTTTGTGGCATACAATTACAACCAATGAAAAAGGTAATTTGTTAGAAGGACATGATTGGAAGTTCTTTTTTTGCACGATCTCATTCTCACCAACGGTTTTTGTCCTTCCGAATACACCGCTCGATAATACGAATAGAGATCAACAATACTTTGTCATTCAGCTTTAAAACTCACCGACACAATGGACATACATGTACCCAACAAGATCCCACAAAAGAAGCACGGTGCACTAATTATAATGAAAATAAATGTAGGTTGTTCCTTGGCACTCAACCAATAACCTTTTTATAGCTCCATGTTCGCAGTAAAAGCGCTCTCAATTGGGCTTTTGTGTAGCACAACAATCCCTCAGAACAGTTGTCCCAACTGAAAAGCCCGATCGATTGGTAAATGGGCCTCTACACGTACTTGGGAATCACACGAAGTCATTGTTATGCATGGATGACTGCCCTCGTAAGTGCTCGTTCTTCATGCACCTCGGAAGCGCTCGCGCGTAACTGCGAGACCCCGTAAATCCTCGCGCGTAACTGCGAGACCTCGTAAATCCTCAGACAATGGCCGAGTAGATACGTGCGTTAACGGGTGAATTGCGTGCGAGTACGAGTGCGAGGGGTACTTCAATTTAATCATCACTGTAGTTTGTATATACAAATATCATTTACAGTGTACAAATCCTATATAATTATGTATCATTGGAAAGCTTACAAATAGGGCTATATTTTGGGGGAATATTTGGACCCCCAGGAGCTTTTAAAGGGACTTATAAGTCAGATGTAGCGCGGGGCTGAGTGCAAAGGGTTAAAACAGATGCCCTCTTTAAAACTACATGAAAACTCATTTTTTGACCGTGGCCGACATCCGACTCATTCCGCTTGATCGTGTCACATTTGTGATAACCAGATCGCGCCGGGATTATTTTTCAATCCTTACCCTGCTCGCTGCGAGCCGGTCACTGACAGATAATTCCATCCTTGCTCGTGAAGTGTTTATCTGTCATCCGTTTTGAATTCCGGAAAAACCTTGCATGGGGAACACGTCACCCAACACAAACTGGTTAATAAATTCTACTGATTATTTTTGTTTTTCTGTATAGGAACAACCTGACCATTCTTGACGGGTTCATGGTCAGGGGCCGAGGGGCGCGAGGCGAGCTGAGATTCAACAGCAAGATGCCCAGCCCCAACAGCAACTTACTCTTCGAGCTAAAACCCACACATCTGGAAGATTGCGATAGTAAGTCTTGCCGTAGGAGTACTCCACCAAGTCGTCCCTAACTTAATTCTGTGCAGTGTTTCCTGAAATGTCGTGCATTTTGATTTTGTTGCCTAAACAAAGTTTTAGGATATACCTTTCCTGAATTCTGTATTCACGTATGATGAAACGGGAGTTGGTTCACACACGGTTCCACTACGGTTCCACTATGGATGACCCCGGATACACTACGGATCACCACGGATTCACTATGGTGTCACCACGGATGTGGGATGAACCGTGGCGCATCCGTAGTGAAACCGTGGCGGAACCGTAGTGAATCCGTGACCATCCGGGGTCATGGGGGAAAAACAGGCTTGAACCGGGATGATCCGGGCCCATCCGTGGCGGAACCGTAGTCGAACCGTAGTAGGACCGTAGTAGGACCGGGGGAACATGTCACTTTTTTTCGATTGCCTTCCCGGACCACCCCGGATGACCCCGGATCAAACGTCTGTTTCATCCGGGGCCATTCGGGGCGATCTGGGGCGATCCGTAGCATATCCGGCTTCAGTGGGACTGGGGCTTTAGTGTTTGAAAGTAAATAATGATTCTGGTCATCCAACAACAAAAAACTGCCCGACGTCGGTTGCATTTTCTCGGCATCCATGGTTGTAAAACTTCGGACAAGACGGTTAAACAATATTTATTATAAAATGCAACTCCCAACAAATCCACCCACTCATTCCTGATAATTTAAGTAATTACCAATAGTGTATCCTACCTTTAACCCTAACCCTCCAGGGTATTTTGGCTAGTAACCCAGCCAGACACATCAGATTGCAAACTTTGTCACATTTACTTGTGTGCAGAGTGCAGCAAGGTCAAGCAGTCACCACAGATGCACTGTGCTGGGTCTGGCAGGGTTAGGGTTAAGGTATCTGTTTAACGTCTTGCGTCTCTTTTTTATTTTGTTCTTCAGGATCTTCCCCAAAAGCCAGGGTTCCCCCAAACTTTACCGTGAAGCGCTCTTTCACGTTGAAAAACACCGGCCAGCTGCTGATTCACATTAGAAGTTTTAGCATCAACGGCTACGACTGTCACGGCTTCGGCTTCAAGGTACTGCAGTGCCGGCCCATGGAGCTGGTGCCCAACGAAACCAAAAGATTGGATATAGCGTAAGTTGTTGAAATGGACCCTAACTCTATTGCTGTGTTGTTTTTGGCATACATGTACCTCCAAAGTCCAGAGTTGTAAATGACTCTAGTCAGAGACTCAACTCAAGTCTAACTTGAGTCACAATTTTTTGGAAATTCGACTTGCTGGGTCTCGATGGGTAAATGACTTGACTTGACTTGAGTCACTGTGAGCAAAAATAAGACTCAAGTCCCAAAAATAAGACTCGAGTCCCCAAAATAAGACTAGAGTCCCCAAAATAAGACTAGAGTCCCAAAAATAAGACTCAGGTCCCAAAAATAAGACTCGGGTCCCAAAAATAAGTCTCGGGTCCCAAAAATAAGACTCGGGTCCCAAAAATAAGACTCGGGTCCCAAAAATAAGACTCGGGTCCCAAAAATAAGACTCGGGTCCCAAAAATAAGACTCGGGTCTCAAAAATAAGACTCGGGTCCCAAAAATAAGACTCGGGTCCCAAAAATAAGACTCGGGTCCCAAAAATAAGACTCGTGTCCCAAAAATAAGACTCGGGTCCCAAAAATAAGACTCGGGTCTCAAAAATAAGACTCTGGTCCCAAAAATAAGACTCGGGTCTCAAAAATAAGACTCGGGTCTCAAAAATAAGACTCGGGTCCCCAAAATAAGATTCAGGTCCCAAAAATAAGATTCAGGTCCCAAAAATAAGAGCAAAACTTGAAGAAAAATGTTTGCAATGACTTGCGGTGACGGTTTATGTTCACGTTACATTCATGTTAGCGAATAATTATGTACATAAGTACATACATGGTATAAATATACAGCGGCCGTCTGTTTTTCTTCGACCATGATAAAACAAACAAACACCGTGTTTCTGTAGCATGTTTGTTTATTGTATAGTGTTCAAATATTTGTGACTCGAATTGACTCGAGCTTAAAAAAATGACTTGACTCGGCTACACATTGTGACTCGACTTGACTCGACCTTCTTGACCTAATGACTCGACTCGACTTGAGTCACTTATTTAAAATGACTCGACTCAACTCGAGTCACAAAAGTCAGTGACTTGCTACAACTCTGCTTCGACCCATTACCTATTTACACTGAATTTGTTTCCTGTTGCCACAGTTTTACGCCGGACTTCACCATGTCCCGCATCACGCGCCAGCTGAAAGTCCTGACCTACAGCCGGGAGGAGCTGGAGTACACCTTGATCGCCACGCTGCCCCCTCACCTGCTGGCCGTCTGCACGGCTGCCCTGCCTCGCCCCCAGTGGGAGCACCTGCTCTACATCATCTCTGTCATCCTGATGGGCATCCTGTTCCTGGGAATCCTGACGGCGTCCTACCTGGAGGCCCTGCGCCTGACGGAACC
This sequence comes from Crossaster papposus, assembly GCA_037893245.1. Classification (NCBI taxonomy): domain Eukaryota; kingdom Metazoa; phylum Echinodermata; class Asteroidea; order Velatida; family Solasteridae; genus Crossaster; species Crossaster papposus. The sequence continues at coordinate 56,067 of JBAIAA010001406.1, read as the reverse complement.
CTTGCACCAGGGGCAGGTGGTGGTCTCTCCCGCCTTTGAGGAGAACGGGGAGGTGGGCAAGCTGAAGCGCTTCGACCTGCGAACCATCGCCTCGGGGATCAAGATTGGAGGTGGAGGGAGCGGGGCCAGTGGGGGAGGAGTAGCAAAACCAAGGTAAGGAATCACTCAACACTTTTTTTATCACCTGAACAAAGTTCAGAAAGAGATTATGCAATCACTATTTCTGGACCTAGTGTGTCCGTCCCCCTGTTTGTAGTCTGTCTTTCTGTCCATACGGATTATTTTGGTAAAAGGTTTGAAAAAATTGTTCTTGTATGCAAAGTTGAAGTCCAATTGCAATCAAACTTGGGTCATAGATGCAATATTGTAACCTTTATAATTATGATGGTTGTGTCAAAGGTTTAGGTATTGAGGTAAAAGGTCATTTGAGGTCAAGTTGTAATTGTAGACAAGTAGACAAGACACATGGTTCAAGAACTGTTTTATGTGTGCTTGTATTCTTTGCAGTTCAACCAGCAGTGTTCTTTCAACCATCGGCGAGAAGTTATCCTTCCGGCCGAAGCGCTCCTCCTCTCCTGCCCCATCATCAAGGGTTGCCCCCGCAGCTGTGGCCAACAACACACGACCCTCGGAGCCCAAGAGCCAATCGGAACGGCGCCTCTCCCCGGACAAGGACAGAGTTAAGGTCAACAGCTGGGCCAACGGCTACGCCAGCAACCCGGCCAAGCAGAGCAATGCGTTCACTGCATCCAACAGCTCCACCCCATCGCCGAGCGAGACGGTGCCGGGCCGCAAGAGCACGAAAAGTCGACGCCGCCCAGCGGACCCGGAATGGAACGGCGATTACCCCGACAGCACCATCAAGGAGAACAATAACAGACACCCAAGTTACTCATCCACCCCGTCCTTCACGGAGGACATCTCACCGGCGACGGTCCAGGACCCTCCGGCCAATGAAAACCTAGACGCAGATACAAGCGTGCATAAACTAGCCCGAAACAGCAAGCGTAAATCGAACCGACCGACCGCGACGACCACCACTTCGTCGTCATCCAGGCGCGACGAGCAGGAGAAGAAGGCGACAACCGGGAGCAAGCGGAGGGAGGAGATGATGCGGGAGACGTTGGATCGCGACGATGACTCCTCCATCTCCACTGAGTGCTCCAATCCCGAATCTGAGCCGTCCGACAAGAGCGGCAAACAGGTAGGACATTATGTAAGAAACTAGACAGAACTAGGCAGAGATGGAAATGAGGGGTTCTCGGGTATTAGAAAAGACGTTAGCATTCTCTTTACCATGCTGCTTGTTGCGTTTCATTGCGTTAACGCATGACGGACACATGGATTTTCGGCCTTAGTGAGTGATTTTCGGCCTCAGTGAGTGATTTTCGACCTCAGTAAGTGATTTTCGGCCTCAGTGAGTGATTTTCGGCCTCAGTGAGTGATTTTCGGCCTTAGTGAGTGATATTTGGTCTTAGTGAGTGATTTTCGGCCTTAGTGAGTGAATTTCGGCCTTAGTGAGTGATTTTTTGCCTTAGTGAATGATTTTTATAAAGCAAACTATATTGTAAATACCCTCCGACCAGAAAAACTAGTTTGGATAGACGAGAGAAATTTTCTACATGAAAAATGATACTAAGATCACCCGAACAAATAAAAATGGTCATTTTTAATATCCTACAAATGGTAACCTACAAAGTTTAGGATGATTGTAAAACTTCGAACAGGTCACTTAAAGGTAGGATAAACCATACTACCGAATTATTAACAAATCTCTTACTCATTTGAAAGTAAATATTGATTCTAGGCATCTGGCAAAATGATTGTGTTGGATATCTTGTAATTATTCAACAACAACAAAATTTATTTTAAAAAAACCCGAGAACATCTGCCCGAAACCGGTTAAAAATAAACAACGCTTTTCTTGCTTTTTTTCTCTGCATCATGATTGTAAAACTTCAGACAGGTCAGTTAAAGGTAGGATACAGCATTTGTTTTCAACCGACGTCGAGCAGTTATTCGGACGGCGATCGCAAATTTTTCTTTATAAAATTCTATTTTTCAGAATAATTACAGGATATCTAGCGCAATCATTTTGCTGGATGCCTATAATCATTATTTACTTTCAGATGAGTAAGATATTTCTTAATAATTCGGTAGTAATTTGTTTTCAATATCTGCAAATGGTGTATCCTACAGTACCTTTAAACAATATTTACAATAACATACAACCCCCAAAATCCACCTATTCCTGATAATTAAAGCAATTACCAATGGTGTATCCTACCTTTAAAGGTAGTATACACCATTAGCAGATATCGAAAATATTTACTACCGAATTATTAAGAAATATCTTACTCATTTGAAAGTAAATAATAATTCTAGGCATCCAGAAAAATTATTGCGCTAGATATCCTGTAATTATTTTGAAAAATTGGATTTTATAAAGAAAAATTCGCGATCGCTGGACAGCGATCGCGAAAAAACAAAGATAACATAAGAATAATTGCTTGATGCCGGTTGAAAACAAACGCTGTTATTCGTGCTTTTCTCGGCATCCATGATTGTAAAACTTGGAACAGGTCAGTTAAACGATATTTACTATAAAATACAACCCCCTAAATCCACCCATTCATGATAATTCAAGTAATTACCAATTATGTATTCTTCCTTTAAATACAGAATGACCCAAATAGCTGTGCAAGTTTATCAACCAAAATGTTTAATTTTTTTTCCCCGTCATTTCTAGACTTTCCAGCCAGCCGATGGTGAGCCCGCTTGGAGCTCCCACAAGTCCCACAAGGGCAAGGCCCCGTCCTCGGGCGGCATGGGTCTGGACGACTTTAAGTTTTTGGACGTCAAGAGCCGCAACAAGCCGCGTAAAAACGCCAAACTGGACCTGTTCTACGGTGACGTGTGCAGGCCAAGGTAGGAATGGATTCTCTCTTTTGTAGCTTGTTTTTATTAAATCAAATAAATAAACCCTTACTCCCCTTTTTTAAAGATGGACTACAACGAAAACTCACACATTAAATTTATTATCGGACCTTGTTTATGTTGTGTTCAGGTAACACTTTATTGTTACGGTCATGTTTTTCTCTAAATAATTTTGTTGCAATTTGACCGAAAAAATTAGACCTCGATTCTTCGATTTTGAAATTTCCCGCCCTGTACTGGTTCCCGGCAAAGATCCACTGAAAACCACAATGAAATCCACGATATAGTACCAGCGGACTTGTAAACCAGCGAAAAGTGATGACGTACTACCCATGAGCAACCGAGAGTAAACAAAAGACGCCATGTTATTCCGTGTGTATTATGTATGCGTTTTCATGCAGTTATTCCGCATTGCATTGTACGGTAAAAATGCACGCACACGATCGACCCGAGTAAATCGTCATGGGTAGTACATCACACACAAAGTATGAATTATTCATGAGTTAAGGGCTTTTGCTGAAACTGAGTTTTTCTGGGTCGTAGAACGCCGATCAATTTTGTTGTTTTTTTGCATGAAGGAACAAGTTTTATTGAATACTAATGATATATTAGTAATCATTATACATTTCTCGAACAAAAACAGCAACACAGCCTTTATCATTATTCCGTTGTAGTCCATCTTTGAGATCATCAATTTTTTATAATTGTGGCCCACTCTGCAAAAACGAGTCTGATGTGTTAAAAATATTTTTTAAGTTTTACAGTTGGTCAGAAAGAGCAGGAAATAAGCTTTCATTTGACATACATGTATGGCACAACTCTGTAGTGTAATGCATCGGCCTTCTACGATTGTTTGAAATTAGCTTTTTCTCAGTTATATTAAAAATGTCTTTGAACAAAAATGAAGATTTAAAATTTTAGTGCTTCATCAGATGCTATGGTTTAAGGATTACAAAAACCTTGATTAAATCTACTTTAGGGATCAAAACAACCCTTTCAAACAATCATTTCTGAACAAATAGGTGTCGGCAAAACCAAAATTCCTTAAAACCAAAACATGATTTATTGAATAAAAAAATCACCTCTAAGACAATAAGCAGTCATTTACTTGGAAAATGTATTTTGCGACATCAGACTCATTTTTGCAGAGCGGGTCACATTTGTGTACTAACATTTAAAATGATATACAGTATTCTAGTTATTGTATTTTTGTTACTTGTTTTTTTGTTATTATCCTTATATTGCGTAAATCGACAGCTAGCAACTTATATTTTGGGTGTCCCCAGATAACAAAATTTATGCACCCATTTAAATATGACCTACTTTTTTTCTTTTTTGTTGTTCAAACTATACAGTTTTTATCTGTGTACTTTTAATATTATTTTTTCTTCTTTGAATTATTTAATTCAGTCCTGTTTTATTTGGTGTTATTTTTTCTTTTCTTTTTTCTTTTTTTCTATTGATGTGAATTTTAATGTTAACGGCGGTTTATATCTTTGTACAAATCATGCAATTCAGCCTGGCATCTGCGAGATTATTTTTTTTTATTTTTAATAAACCGTTTTTAGCTCAATTCAATTTGTTGCTGGGAATCACTGTCTAAATTCTGCAAAAATCCTCTAGCTCTATTGAGAATGTGTATATAAGGCAATTTTCAAATAGTAAACCTGAATCTAACCTAATGATTAATGATACATGTATGTGACCTGGCACCACGAAATGAGCGGAAAGTCGCACATGGCCAAAACGAGTTATTGGCCGAAACGTCATTTTTGCAAGTGGGAGGTCTGTTTTGAGTTGTTAACGTTTTTACATACAAAAACAAACTTCTTTATCATTATCCCAAAATTGTATAGCTCATTTAAAAATCTAAAGTGGTTTTTTTTTGTGGCTGAATTGCACTGAGTGATAGTATAGCTGGAAAGGTTCATGGACATTGAACTCTGTTTTCTAAAAACAAGGGAGCATGACTTCAGCACTTTCAAAAGAGTATAGCGGCGGCTAGGAATAAGCTACATCAACACACAATACATCATTTGTGACCTGTTCCAACGAAACCCAGACAAAGTCGCACAATGTGTTTTGTCACAATGTACTCCTGAAGTCATTTCTGGATGGATTTTACCATTTTGAGGTTTTAGGTTTTCCTAAGTCACTCACTATTAATCTACAATCTCCTCAAATTTGAACAAAATCCGTCTACCAGAAGTGTGTTTTTTTTGTCAATTTTGTGAAACATTTGTGTATAGTAATAATACGCTTTTCTGAACTTCAAAGCTGTTTATCTCATAATTAGGTTGTCAGGGTTTTATCACTAAATCCAGACCCCAGGGAAGATAGGGTGGGGGTACATATGTAAATGATACATCATTTTAAAGCTGAGAACCCATAGAATTTGAAAAAAGCAAAATCTAAAAAACTAAAAAGTCGACTTTGTCCGGGTTTCATTGGAACATGTCACATTTGAAAGCTTAGGGCTTTCTAGAAATGTAATAATGTCAATATATTTATTTTGCGACTTTCTAACCATTTTGAGGTGCCAGATCACATATAAAAATACGTAATTTTTAATTTTTTTCTAGTACTTTGGAGTTACCTTACGTGCCACACAGCGAGGCAGGCCGTCGGGTTAAACAGAACTCCAAGGAGCCTACCTCACCACACTCTATCGCTGCCAAGATTGCCGCCAAGGCGACCAAGAAAGCTCTCAAGACAACAAAAGCCGAACAAGGTATACGACTGTCTCAAAACACTCAATTTGATAGTAGAGAGGTTTCGCACACGAACGGATACGCGTACGCGTACGTTTAGCTATCCGTACGCGTTTTATATTCACGTGTAGCGAGCGAGATATCCGTGCCTTGTACATGGTTAGCGGATAGTGAAGAGCTGTGACGTCATACGTTTGCAAAAATTGATGACGTATCCGTTAAGCTAACCGTACACGTTCGCAGGCGAAACCTCTCTAGTGTTGAGTAGTGCTGGGCAAGTAATGGAATTTACTACCCGAGTACTCACAAGGAAATTACTCGCGAGTAGTTATCAGATTGTTCATAAGAGCAGAAAGAATGTTTGTACGACGTAAAGTGATAACTCATTATCTAGCAGTGAGATAACCTTTCTATAATGTTTTTGGTCATTTACCTGAAATTTATTTGTTGGGAGTGAGTTCCTGGGAAGAGTTAGGTGCAGCAAATGATTCCTTGATTTCTAGCTTCATTGGTGACATCCAGACAAAAGGCAGCTTTACTGCAGAAACCGCAAAGTAGTTACTTTTTTCCAAGTCAACACGAGTCAATTTCCAGGCTAAAATGGCTGTGAAGTCAAGCTAATGGCAAAGAGCTTGGAGTGATAAAGCTGCTCGCCATGCTGGAGGCATATTTCACTGCAGTATCATAAAATCGGGTCCCAATGTCAGATTGAAGTGATTAAGAATATTTTGAATACTAGCATTTGAGCTCTTGCGGGCAGGATTGATCAACGAGCTTTCCTCTTTCTCGACAGCGACCAAATCGACAGACGCTGCCAGTGAGACGACCAGCAGCCCGAGCAGTGAGGTGGACAAGGACTCGCCTCCGCCTCTGTGGGATCAGGCCAAGCCCATGCCAAGCAGCCAGGGCCGACAGCTGCCTGTCCAAGCCAAGCACCCGGACCAGCCAGCTACGACCACCGCTGCCACCAACAACAACCACCACCACCACCAGCGCAGCAAGGGATCCAAGAACTCCAGCACCAAGTCTAGTCAGTTCCCAGAATCTGCAGCTGCTGCAGCCGCTGCTGCAGCTGCAGCAGCAGCAGCCAACGGCAGCAGACCAAGCAGCTACAGCAAGGCGGTGGCTGGAGCGGTGATCGGTCAGGGCTTCGAGACTGCCCCACCGGCTCCCGAGAAGGCTGTGAAGAAGACCAAACTGGTCAAGACCAAATCCATGCCAGAGAAGACGTCGGCGTTCACTGCCGTGGGCGACAGCACCGGCCATCCAGGTATCCATCGCCAAACGTTTTACAATTGTTTGTTTTGAAATTAATTAGACAGAATGAAAAACAGTGTACCAATAACATCAAGCCAGTATATATCAGTAGTCTAGAACTCGTGTCCAGAAACTTGGGGAGTCTGGTTGGCGTAGCAGTTCTTTCATCGCCTTCCACCGCTGTGACCTGGGTCCAATTTCATAGAGCTGCTAAGCACAATAATTTGCTTAGCACAAAAAAGTATTGTTCAGTAAAAGCAGGTTACCAGCCAAAACTCAATGTGCTTTTAATGCTAAGCAAAAACCAGCTGAATACCAGTCACAAACAATATACATCACCTGAAAATTTGGTTTGTAACCCTGTTTTTGCCGAGGTAGAATTTTCATGCTAAGCAAATTGTTGTGCTTAGCAGCTCTATGAATTTGGCCTTAGGATTCAAATCCCCCCTTGTCAAATATGTGGATTGGGTTTCAATTCCTACCTGATTCCGTGGGTTTTCAAACAGGATATTATTCTCAGGTTTTTCTCCCACCTCCAAAACTGTACCTTCTTCCCCTTGTCTTCTCTCTACAGGCATCTTCAGGCATTCGATCTGCAGTGCTTTTGTGGGATCCTTGGGTTTCATTACCAGAATTTGGGGGGGGAATTGGGCTTATGTTGATTCACATCAGCAAAATACTCAAGTGACTTTAAATTAATGCTAATGACTTATGACTCGTGAATCAAAATTGTTTCTGTTTTTTTTCTTTTCTCAGGAGCTATTGGCAGCAAGGGCATTAACCAGAAGACCAAGACCTGGCCCTGGCCCGGTCAGCCCGGCCAGCCGGAAGCCTTGGACAGTACCTCTGATTCGAGCAGCACTGCGTCCACCGGTCCTAGCAGGTAAGCAGATGGGATGAATGTGAGACGGAACTGGCAAAATGAAACGGAACTGGGCACAGGCCGAACTGGAAATTTGTTATTTATTCATATTTGTAATCTTTGATATGTCTCCTGCACTTATCTTAAAGATGTAGTATACAATAATGTGGAATAAAAGTGTTTTTAACGAAAAACAATTTGCATTTTTCATTTTCACGAATATCTAACTTGAAAATTTAAGGGCTTTTTTCTCAGTATTTTTACTTTTGTGACATTTTTAAACATCCGCAACTGGTCAACGGAATGTCCAATTGAATTTTAGCAAAGATCGTTTATTAGGAATGTTATTCGCTTTCCTAGTACCTGCAAACCCTTATTGCAACCTCTGCCAAATATCTTTCTCATGACACACTTAGACTGTGTGTGCCAAATTTCATGCTTGTATCATCAAAGGCACAATATCCCGTCACCTATCTGCCGGAATATAGTGGTTTATATAGTGGTTTAAAGGGTCTGTGGTTTTTATTAGTTTAAATGAAAGATTATAACTAATTGAGTGATTTTCAGTTTATAAAAGTTTTATTTGGGGGTAATTAATATGACAAAAAAAATAATAAAGTGCTTTGGGGGACCGGCCCCGCCCCTAGAATGGTAGCTTATTAACATGTAAAATTTGCATAATTGTGACGTATGTTCGGGAAGACTTCAACGTCGCGACCAGCGTGCCCGGCCGTGCATGCATTCATCATGTGCCACGCGTATCGATGCAAAATCATTCAGTCGATGGTTGACTCAAGTTATTGTCAAAGGAATTGTTCCGAGTTTTCTTATTTAAAAGAAGAATGCCAGCCAGATGTGTTGCTGCACGTTCAGATGTAGGACCTGATGATACTGCGGATATTTCGTCCGATTCTGTGGAATATGCGCTCCCCGGCCCCGAACTGTCGTTTTCACTCGCCATGTCTGAATAAAATCTGCTGCGTGCGTAACTGCGTGCATGGCATCTCGGCATGTACATGTACAGTGTGTACTATGTACATTGTATTTTACGTACATGTATTGTACATGTATTTGCTGCGCGCACGCCGTGAAGCGGCATCGTACGGGGCTTATCTAGTGTCCAGACGTATTTTCAGGTACCAGACTATAATTTTGTTTCTTTTGGGGGGTTGCTGAATGTTCGTCACGAACAGCGCCACCACTTGTCAGTGTTTGAACATGTGAATGAGGGGGCCAATTACATTTACGGTGATTAACCCCAATTAATTTCATTTTATACCATTTTATAACCCCTGGTCTTGTTACTTACACACCAAGGCACATTTTAAATTATTAAACAGCAATTCTCCTCGAAAGGTCTGCGTAGAACCTTTAAGGTTAACACATTTGTACAGGAAAAAGAAAACCTTCAAAACAACATTATTTTATGCCTTTTTGGGGTCACTTTTGCAGCCCCGGTATGTTCAGCATGCCGAGTGCCAGCCAGCCGGAAATCAAGAAATGCATGTCTGCCGACGGCTACTCTAATGGATCCTCCAAGTTCCCCTTTGCCAACCAAGGTCAGTAGTCGCTAACCCCCCCCCCCCCCCCCCCCCCCCCCCCCCCCCCCCCCCCCCCCCCCCTCCCCCCCCTGCCCCCTAAGCAATTACCAATGGTGTATCCTACCTTTAACCAGTTCGCGCCGGATGACGAATATAAACGCAAAGCTTTCTCCAGATTCGAAACAGATGACGCATATACACGCCACGAGCAAGGCCGAAATGTCTGTCAGCAGCAAGCAAGGCCGGAAATGCGTGGGTGTGCTTCCCGGTACTGGCGGCCTGAACCTGCTTCGGATCGAGTTTCTTTAAAAAGATAATCCCGCGCATCGGCTCGGTGATGTTAAAATAATCCCGGCGCGAACTGGTTAAGGACACCTTTTCAGTCTTTTGTCCTTGTTTGTCGGTCTCAGCAATTTAGAAACTGGCACGCTCGGGTATGTGACCCCCTGATGAACAGACACTTGGAGTTTATGCACGCTGTTGAAACGTGGTTAAATCAAGGCCTGAAATTTGTTATTAACACTTGCAGGCAACAATTTCACCTCCAACTTGTGGGATAACAACAACACGAGGGTGCCGCTGATGGACCTACCACCACCACAACCCCCTCCCATGTCAGTGTACAACCACCACCCACGGGAGGCTCCGCAGCCTAGGGTCCAGTCCATCAAGGGTAAGCGTCTGCAGTTTGGAGTTGTGCAAAACAGAGACAAATATTTGTGCTAAACAGAAATCGGCCTAGACACGTCTCCCAAGTTTTACGTATCATGTCTCGTCCTGGCTTTTTCAGGATTATGGACTGAAAGCAGGGTTCTAGCTAGGACCTCTTTAGTGCCGGGTAAATTATCAGATTGCGAAGCGTTGCGAGCGGAGCTCTCGCGCCTCACGGCCGGGGGCCCAGTTCATTTTTGCATGTTTCTGTGAAAGTCTAGCTAAGTTAATAAAATGAATTACAACATGAACATGATTAACGTGACTTTTGTGCCCATAATTTGATTTAAAAAAAATAAATGGCACAGCGAATTTGAACCTAAGAGCCGGGGAAAATTTGCAGTACCGGGCAGTACCGCCCGGCGCCGCCCACCGTGGCTAAAACCCCGACTGAAAGTCAACACTGGGACTGGTACCCGAATTGAAAGTAGAATTCAAAACTGAGTATAGGAACTGAATTTTTAAGTGGTGAGAGTCTGACTGGGATTGAAAAGTTGTATTCTCATCGAGTGATTCTCACAATGTCACTTCCCAGGCTGTATCGTAAAATTTGCCTTGATCCCTGGCTACACAACATTATGGGTTTATGCCTTATAACTAGCCCCCCCCCCCCCCCCCCCAAAAAACACACTGATAATTTAGGAGACTGCCAACATAGCACAAGATAAGCTCAGTTGGTAGAGCGCCGGTACAGTGTTCAGAAGGTCGCAGGTTTGATGTTTGAAGAATTCCACTGAAATAACCCATTTTTTCGTCTGGCCTCGCAGGTACCATCGGGGACTGGCTGCATCGGGGACTGCCCAGCGGCAGCAACAGCCTGTGGCAGCACGGACCATCCTACAATAACGCTGGCTGGTCTACCGAGACTGGCTCCCCGCAATCACCTAGACAAGCGGTAAGCTTAGGCCTAGACCAAAATGTGACCAGACTTACTTGTGACCAGACTCATGGATTCACTAGTGATTGCTTGTGACCAGTTTTGTGACCTGACTTGTGATTGCTTGTGACCTGGTTTTGATTGCTTGTGACCTGGCTTGTGATTAATTGTGACCGGACTTGTGACCGAACTTGTGACCGGACTTTTCATTACTTGTGACCTGACTTTTTATTACTTGTGACCTGACTTTTTATTACTTGTGACCTGACTTTTCATTACTTGTGACCAGGCTTGTGACCAGGCTTGTGACCAGGCTTGTGACAAGGCTTGTGACAAGGCTTGTGACAAGGCTTGTGACCAGGCTTGTGACCAGGCTTGTGACCAGGCTTGTGACCAGGCTTGTGACCAGGCTTGTGACCAGGCTTGTGACCAGGCTTGTGACCAGACTTGTGACCAGGCTTGTGACTATGCCAACAGTGGTACACACTAGCTTAAAAATGTATCTGTCCAGTTTTCTGAATTGTGTTTACACAATGTTACCAATTGCAGCCCAACTTCTACCCGGCTACCAGCAACCCGTGGAACTTTGAGGACCTGCCCCCGCCCCAGTCGGCGGTTCCCCAGTCCCCTAACTCCAGCTGGAACAGCAGCAGCGAGTTGTTCCCTTCCTCAATCTGGAGCAACCCCAGCAGCACCAACAGCTCACTGCTGGACACCACCTCGCCCAGAATGACCACCCAGGAGTCCCCGGTAAGTCGCCTCCGAAAAAGAGGGCCTGGCTTGGACTGGCCGCGAGTTATTTGTCTCGAATGGACGGATTGTTGAGCAACCTATACAATACTTTTAATATCCGTATGAACATAATATAGGTATATAATGCAATGAAGGTATATAATGCAATGAAGGCATATAATGCAATGAAGGTATATTATACAAATATTGACTGCTTTGAGTGGTATAGTAAAACTAGCCTCCCGAGGTGATCCATGGAGCATTCTATTTTCCCGAGGCGAAGCCGAGGGAAAATAGAATACTCCATGGATCACCGAGGGAGGCTAGTTTTACTATACCGCGAAATAAAGCAGTCAATATTTGTTTTATAACACCTCACTCACAGATTCTGCACAATTTAAGCTTCCTGAAAGTATAGTAATGACAACAAATCTCAGAATTCAGTGATCAAACTATACGTGTACTTTGTTGCCTTGATGAACGGGTGCGAGGGTGATAGAGCAATGTTTACGCAATGCACCGAAACACACGTCTGGGTTTCAGTCACGCTTTCGTTGCTATGCGCATAGTACGTGTGTTGCTATGCGCATAGTACTTTTTCAGAACGAGGCTGCGTGGTATAGTCTTTTTGGAGCACAAGTAAAAAATAGTAAAAATAGCAAGTGACACGTGACGCGCTCTTGGCTAATCAAGACACAGAATATGTGAGTGAGGTGTTATAAAATGCAATGAAGGTATACAATCAGAACGAGGCTGCGTGGTATAGTCTTTTCGGAGCGCAAGTAAAAAATAGTAAAAATAGCAAGTGACACGTGACGCGCTCTCGGCCAATCAAGACACAGAATATGTGAGTGAGGTGTTATAAAATGCAATGAAGGCATATAATGCAATGAAGGCATATAATGCAATGAATGCATATAATGCAATGAATTCTTGTCTTCAGTCAAGCATTCCGATAGCTCAGTCGGTACGGTGCAAGGCATAGAGATTGGAGATTGTAGGTTCGAAACCTCAAAGTTACTCTTTTTTTTTAGTTTAAATTTTTTTTTTTTTTAATTTGCCGCTTTGGAGGATTTTTTTTAAATGGAAATAAAGTCCGAAATTTCATTTCAAGGGATCGTATACGTTTAGTAATTACTTCAAAAATCATTGGCAATAAAAACTTACTTGGTAAGAGGTGCAGCAGCTTTGGATAGTACAATGCATTTTTTGAAACTTTTCACTTCAAAGTACTGCGGTTATGGAAAAAGATATCATATTTTATCCCAAAAATTTGAATCTGAGAAGCGTTACTGCAGTGATGTTTTTCAGATTGTGTATTCCAATGCAGATTATTCTTCCTGCGTGGACATAACCGCTCCAAATTTTCGGAAATATCTCAAAATCGCTACCACCTTTTGAAATGAAATTTTTACAGGTTAGTTTTATGGTATATATCTTCCAATTACATAACGTATACGATCCCTAACCCTCCTATATACAGTGCAGTTACCATAGAGCTGTCAGACCTTTCAAAACCTTTCAAGTTTTCTGGACTGAAGGGTTTTGAAAGGTGAGAAATCTGTCTGACAAAAGGAACCTATGAAAGGTTTTGAAAGGTAAAACAACTCTCTGAACAAACTGGTGTGAGAAAAACAATACCTTTCAAGTTTCTGGACTGAAGGGCTTTGAAAGGTGAGAAAACTGTCTGACAAAAGGAACCTATGAAAGATTTCGAAAGGTAAAACAACTCTCTGAACAAACTTTTGTGAAAAAAAAAAACCTTTCAAAAGGTTTTGAAAGGTGTAGTATAGTGCAGTAGCAACAAATCCTGGAGCGTTTTGAAAGGTTCATACTTATTGATAGCCATTTTGCCCATTAAGAAGATTTTGAAAGGTTTTGAAAGGTAAAACCATAAGAGGGTTAAGTTGCAATTCATTTTCACTGTCATCGTCAGCGCACTTGTCAGCGTCATTGCATTGCCATTGCATTGTCACTGTCCTTGTCATTTATATAGCACTAGGGTTTTTGTGGTGCAGGTTAGTTTAGTGATTACTATATCCAGTGTTTATCAGCTGGTGGGGTGGTTTTATTTAACGGGCCATGTGCAAACATTTCTTGTATGTTTAAGTAATTGTTGGTGATAACATGGATAACATGGATATTTATTGGTATTGATGCCCAATTTATTTACTGTATTAAAATGTGAAGGAGTATTGTTTTTTTTGGGGGGGTGTACAAACTGAATCTCATATTAAAATAATATATTTAAAAGAGGTAAATGGATTGGGCAGGTGTTTGTTTTACTTGTGTTAGTCTAGTTCGGACACGGTTCCCTTAAATGCAGCTCCCAAAAAAGCATTCTTGCTGTTTTCGTCAATAATATCCAGGTCGGTACAAAAAAAATTGAACAATTCCATGAAGTGATCTGGGATACTAATCATTTCCTTATTTCAAAACAGGAAACCTATTTAAAAAATATTATTCACTTTTTTACAATTATTTCCTTGTTTTTTTCTTTGTGTTTTTTTTCTTTCTCTGAATTTAATTGTTTATTTCTTTGGGTTTTGCAGCTCCCCAAAAAGCATTCTTGCTGTTTTCGTCATTAATATCCAGGACGGTACAAAAAAAACCCAATTCCATGAAGTGATCTCTGATAAGTTATCATTTCCTTATTTCAAAACAGGAAACCTTTTTTTAAATTATTATTCTTTCTCTTTCTAAATTTTTCGTGTTCTTTCTATTTCCTTAATTTAATTGTTTATTTTATTTTTTTTTTTAAATTAATTTGTTTTCTTTTTTTTTTTGGTTCTTTTTTGTTTTTTGTTTTAGTATTCCCCGTTCAGCAGTTTTCGCAGCTTGTGGGGTAATACATTCTCTGGAGTTGGCAACGGTGGATCCTCATGGAGCCCTGGGAACAACGACCCAAAGCAGTAACAAATTTACTTTTTCAAAAAAAGTTACAGCCATCACCATATAAACAGTGTAACGTCTAGTTTTGTTTGCAAGACGACCTAATCGCGGTATGCAGCGCACGTAGGCCGCCAATGCGGTCACCCTCTATCGATCGTACGCCGTACCACGCCATGGCCTTCAATAAGATCGTCTTGTATATCTGCTATAATCGCTCGGGAAATTCCGAGCAGCACTGTGTCGCACTTGCATGCGCTTGTGACGCTGCGTGTATAATCGCGTGACGTAACATGCACAATCGCTGGCTCATTGGTCAAGTTTCTGTTACTGCACGTAATTATGCACGAACGTCACACGCGCATGCAAATGCAACACAGTTCTGCTCGGAATTTTCAGAGCGATTATAGCAGATATATAGAAGACGATCTTATCGAATGTCATGGCGTGGTACGGTGTACGTTAGAGGGCGACCTCATCGGCAGCCTACGTGCGCTGCATACCGCTGCTATTCGGTAATGTCTAGCATTGCAGTGTCGGTTTTTAAAAGTGAACCCAAAAGGATGCTTTCTTTGGTGTCTTCTATTTCCAAGACTGTGTCTACAGTCTGAAGTCGATGTCATTGATACTCGGCAAGACTTGTCAGAATTGTTTTGGGATTTCCGAATTTTTTTGTCAAGATTTTTCCTATTCAAATTTGTTTTGGTGACCCTTTATAGCGACCCTCGCCTCAAACCCTCGGGATTTTTTCTGATTTCAGAATTTGTTTTCAAATTTTTTTTGTGGGATTTTTGTTTATATACATTTTTCCGACGATCCTGAACGACCCTGAAACACTCAGGATTTTTTGTGATTTCAGAAATGTTTTACGGGATTTTTCTAATTCAGTTTTTTGGGGCGACCCTAAAATACAAATAATTTTATGGATTAACCCAGATTCAGTGGAGGGCTATTTCAATTTTTTTTAATAACTTCTTATCAGAATCGACTAATGATCTTTTCATATCTTTCTTATTTAAAAAAATTATTGGGAGCTTTTCTCTTGGAAATCAAGTCCAGAAATCACCCAGCTGCCGTGAATTGCAATGTCCAATTTCAACAACGAAAAATGAAATTAATATCTCAAGTTGTGGAAACGAAATGATCGTTTGAAATGATTCTTTTTTTAACTATAAAATATAAAGTCACCTAAGACTGGTTACTTTGGGTCGCGCTATTGGTTACAATAAAAACTGTCACTGCAATGACAAGACCATTAAAATGTGACACACAGGAGTGTAAAACTTCCTTAACCCTTACCCCCCTCGACCTTTTTGGCTAGGAACCATCCTCAATCCCGCAAAATCCTCCAATTGCCTTATGTAAAAAATGGATTCATCCTCAATCCTCCAAAATCATCAGAAATGTATTGAATTTGTTCAGTGCATGGAGGGTAACCCCCTTGCCTCATTCCTCCAAAATCCTTCACCTATTCACTGCTCCGAAATTAACACTGGCACTTTTTTTGTCATTCATTCTCAATCCTCCAAAATCCTAAAATCCTCCAAAATCCTCAAATCTTCAAATCCTCCAAAAAGTGGATTGAGGGTTAGGATTTAAGTCAGTTTTAGTGAGGGTGAAAACTATTTTGAAACTGATTCATTGAAATTCAGTTATTCTTTAAAATATGAGGGGTGGTTATTTCAAACTCTAAAAAAACTAAAACACACAAAATCTATTGCAGTATCAAGCAGAAATTATCAGAAATTAACGTTACATAATTGTACATATTAACTTAGTAATTCTTGCCGTAATTCATGACCAGGAAGTTAAATCAAGGACATTAAAAGGTATCTTTTTTGAGAAATTGAAACAAACTTACAAAAATAAACAACATGCTTATTTATCACATTTGAAGAAAAACAATTTCTTTTTTTAGGCAATAAACGTTAGTCACTTGTTCCCAGCACGTTAAAATGAAAAACACAAGTTCAGTTCATTTATTTTTGTTATTTATTAATTAAATTGTTATTTTGCCTAAATAAAAAAAAAAATGGTATAAAAATTACAAACTTCAAAATCTCATATTGCCTATTATCGGTTGGTGTTAGGATTAGTTTGTTTTATTTGACGGTAAAATCAAAATTGCTCTATAAGTTTATGTACTGTATATGTTGGGGTAAAGATGTAGAATAGGGAAATTTATATTGTGAAATAAGTTTTATTTTTGTATGTTTTCTTTACCGTTACATAATTGTACGTAAGAGTTGAACCATATTTATTTGGCAACTATTTGCTGCTTTTTTTTTCTTTTTAAAAATATTTTTATTGCACTTTTACTGACAATGTAAATTTAATAATAAAAATGGATAACCCTAACTATAAGATTTTTTTTTATCTCAGGTAGTGTACACCATTTGCAAACATTAAAACAAAAACAATACTGAATTATTATGAAATAACAGTCTCAAATATCCTGTGAAAATACATCCTGTGACAATGTGGTGTGGTTTTCAAGATTGCCGGCCGACAATCGTTGTAAAAACCTGACTGTTTTCAAACCCTACCCTCGATTTACTGAATTCATGTGAAGGAAGTCAAGGGACCAGACTGCAAGAACAGCACTTTTTTTCGTGGTTTGTCTAGCTTCTATGAACACAAAACTTTAAACAGGTCAGCGTCACAATATTTTTTATATAATATGTGACCTGTCACCACAATATGAGAGTAAAGTCGGAATAATTAAAAATTGAGATATTGGTATTTTCAATTTCTTGAGAAAGAGAGCTTTCCAATGGTATATAACACTTGGGGGTTTTGCGATAAATACATTTTACAGCGCTCCAGAAAGTCACAGGTTTCACAAAATATGTTTGTGAGAAACCTTACTTATAAACATCCTAAAACAAAACACACAAAAGATTGCCAAACAGGACAAGTAAGGTTCGGTTGAGCATAGCAACGGCTATGTTCTAATCATTATTTCTTCTTGAAACTTCTCACACATACAAACTATTGTATAATCAACATAATATCAAAATTTTGAAAACATGGGAAAAGTTACGAAGACCTAATTTGCATATTTAATTACTGTGTTAATTAGACCACAGATGGACTTTAATCCAAACACTAACTACGCATACACTACTCAAAATCACGTAATTTAAGAGGTTTCGATCATCTGATTGCACCAAAAAAATAGGAATATGTAGATGAGGACTTAGGCTTTCAAAATTACGCAAAATCTCAAAATTGACCACCCCTTCATATTTTGACTTTGGATGGCCATATCTCCAAATCACATTGTGCGACTTTACTCTCATTTTGTGGTGACAGGTCACATATGAATCCCCTAAGCCATCAATTTTCAACAATTACAGCAAAAGCAAATGGTATATACTACCTTTAAAATTGTCAGATTCATTTATGCAATTGGTTTTATATCGGTGAACAAGGAGCTTATTTGCAAACTTCACAAAAATTATTACATTTGTTGTATTCGTTTGTTATAAACAGATTTTAAAAAATTGTTTACTTGTATCAATATTAACTGCATAATTTTTATCTCTCTGCTTGATACTGCACAAATTGCTTACTGTGTGTCACATTTGAGGCTTTTACCGTAAATATCCAATCACAAAATACCTGAACTAGGATTTGCACAATCGTATCAAGATACCTAGCAAAAGGTGTTTGTTTTTGCATAATTTTGCCAATTTTAACATGGTGATGGCTGTTTAGCTCTACAGTAAATCATATTATATTGTGGTTGAGTTTGTTTGTTGGTCAGTCGCTTGATGCATTGTCTGTCTGTTTGCTTGTTTGTCTCTCTTGTTTGTCTCTCTTGTTTGCTGGTTTTTGGGGTTTTTTCGTAATTTTTTGTTTATTGCAATATTGTAACCTTTGTATAAAGGTCAAGTATTGAGGTCAAAGGTCATTTGATATGAAGTTGTAAAATAGGCTGGAATTGTAAATCTTGTCTCATCTGAAAACTTGAAGTCCAATTGCAATCAAACCTGGGCCATGAATGCATTTTTGTAGCCCTGATGTGATGGTCGAGTCAAAGATCAAGTGTTAAAGTCAAAGGTCATTAAAGTCGAAGGTCATTTGAGGTCATGTTGTGAGGCTGGAAATGTAAAATTGGTCTCGGATGAAAACTGGGTCATTGGGAAAGTGTTTTGAGAACCACCTTGCAAAAGTGGTGTTTGGTAGTGTCATGTTATGTTTGTTTTCACTGTCTAACAAACCACAAGTAATGTGATCTATTGTAGGGATATAGAGAAGTTGAATCATAGTGAAAGCTCGATTCATGTTTCCGTGAAGCAGAATTGGAGCATTGATATTACTGTTTTGTTCTGCTTGTCCAAAATGGTTGTAAACTGTAGTACAATGTTAGTGGTGTGTAATGATATTGGTTGTAGTTTTGAAAATGCCAAACTGGGATAGTATGTTACTTGTTGAGGTTGACACCTAGGCCTCCAAGTACATGTATATGACACCTTTGTCAACCCCCTGTGACATAGTGTCATGCAATTGACATTTTGTCATGCAATTGACATTTTGTCATGCAATTGACATTTTGTCATGCAATTGACATTTTGTCATGCAATTGACATTTTGTCATGCAATTGACATTTTGTCATGCAATTGACATTTTGTCAGACACCGTGCCAGTCCTCCTAGTTTGGCTAGTTGAGACATATTTCCCGAACGTGACAAAAAAAATACCGATTTGTGACAGTCCTTTCCGATTTGTGACAGTCCTTTCCGATTTGTGACAATTATTCCCGATTTGTGACACTAAGAGGTTCAGTGATGATGTGTAAAGTGCTGATTGTTCTTTTACAAACGCCCAACTTTTTGACCAAAGAATATCAAAGAACCGTACCGTATCATCACTTGGTTCCTCTGAAAATACTTATAGTGACCGTAGCTCCTTCGAAGCGTGGCATCACATATGATCTCAAGTTTGTAATTTAAGGTGTAGAGAAACATTTCACTTGCTTCAGAAAGAACGACAGCCGTCTTTAAAAAAAAAAGCTTGCGTTGCCTCTAGTGCGAACGTGTGATTGTAAAAATGTTTCCCCCCTGGATAGAGAAAACTTGAGAAATTTGTAGATCCGCTTGGATGAGAGTTACAGGTAGGATACACCATTTGTAGATATCGAGGAGAAAACAAATATCCTACTAATTTAAAACTAAATAAGGATTCTAGACATCCAGCAAAATGTTTGCTCTAGATATCCTGTAATTGTTCCAAATTTGATTTAAAAAACACATTTACGATCGCCAGACGGCGATCGTAACGAAACCCCAAAACAATTAGAACAACTGTCCGACGCCGGTTGAAAACGAACCCCGTTTTGTTATTGCTTTTTTTTCATCGGCATCTATGATTGTAAAACTCCAGACAGGTCATTTAAACTATAATTATTATTATATACATGTAATACAAACCCCAAGCAATTACCAATGGTGTATCCTACCTAATTTAAGCAAGACAGTGTTTGAAGCGTTGTCAGTTGCCGAATTTGTCAAAAAAATGTTGGTCGAGTGACTTTATTTGTTTAAAGTTCTCGACGTGGATGAAAGATTGTGGATCCGATTCGGATTCACACGATAATCGATTCTACTTAAAATGAAACAAAGTAAACAAACAATGGTATTAAACAAACTTCAGGGTGTTGACCCTGCCGTTTTCGATTTACGCTTGCTGTTTTATTGATTATTATTATTAAAAAACAAAACAAACAAAACCGAAAAGCTATGAAGTGTTTCATCCCTTTTTTGTCAAGGAGGGAGGCGAGAAATGGCCCTGGTGGAGAGAGGGGGGTGTTTATTTGGAGCTAGTGTGTAGATGAGCTAATGTTAGCAGCACGTAAACGTTTCCAGTTTGACGGCTGGAGAAGAGTCTGTCGGTGGGTTGCTTTAGGTGGGTTTTCATGGGGCACGCGAACGATTTGCGAGAATGCGAATGCCAAAAAAAATTGGCAAAGTCCAACAGTCGGAGAAGTTTTTCTCCGAGTGTGTCGCGACAATGCAGTTTGTGCGTAGTTCGTCTACGTATGTGCGAATGTCGTGTGTAGATTTGCCGAACTATGGCCAGTCCACATACACGAAAAACATGCGACTAAAATGCGAACAACACGAATGGAATTGCACGAATCTCGGGCAACATTCGTGCGGACATTATGCGACACATGCGAACTTTTTGCGAAATCCGCATATTTCGCGAATAATGAACCTCGTGCGACATTCATGCGACATTCGTACAACATTCGTACAACGGTACATATGTCGCGCGATTATCTTGCGAAAGGCTCGCGTTTGCTTCTTTGGCGAAGTCGCCTGTTCTCAAGAAGTACGCGAACGGGGCGTGAATATAGCTCAAGAAATGATCGGACGAACTTCGCTGCTTTCGCGAGACATGCGCGAGAATTTCTCCAAACTGTCTGAATCTTGTTGGGGTTTTACGAAGATTTTGCGAAACATCACGCACGTCGTGAGTAGGTCGTTTTTGAGGGCAAATCACGAGCAAATCACGACCCGGAGTGCTGGAAACGTTCGCATGAAATTTCAAACTTTTTTTGAAGTTCCCGCCGAACTAAAAACGACTCCCGCGCATTTGGCAAACTTTTGGAGCCTAAAATACGAATGTTGGACTTTGCCATTTTCCCGGCATTTGCATCCTTCGCGAATCGTTCGCGTGCCCCGTGAAAACCCACCCTTAGTAATGTAGCCCTGGCACGATTGGTTGGCACTGTTTGTATCTTGTGTTTAGAAGGAAAACGAACTAGACGAATCCTCTTGGTGCTTCAAGCAAGGGGAACCCAGCAGGTATCTCTTAGGAAAAAAACACTTTTTATTTCTCTCTTTTAAATGGGTTCTTTGTTGGAAAGTGCCCAACCATTGATGAGACGATCAGCATTGTTCGTTTTGTTTTTTTAAAGTTAACACCGTTACACGTTATTAAACCTTTAAAATAAATGAACATTGGTGATCGAAGGTGACGCTATCCGATCCAATCCCCCAGGGTTTTGCTGCTGCGATGTTGAATGTGATGTTAAACACCGCAGGTTTGATACAGACTGAAAACAAATAAATAAAAACAACAGAACATTTCCAGTTTTTGGAAAAAGAAACTAGAGGTGTGACAATTTTGTTTTGTTTTTAAGAGTTCGGAAAGCATTTCATACGCGGACATCACAGAATGTTTCCCCTACTAAGACCTATAGGCCATCAGAAAGCAATAAATATAGGATAATGGCTGACGGAACACGCCTGATTATCTTGTTGGTTTTGGCGTGTTCCGAAGCTATTAGCCTATGTAAAATCCAGGCCCACCCCAAACCCACCCTCCTCCCAAACACCCACCCTCCTCCCAAATGCCCTCCCTCCTCCTAACCACCCTCCCTCCTCCTAACCACCCTCCCAAACCCAACTCTATATCCACCCTCATCCAACTTACCCAACCCCCACTCCCCACCCATCACCCTCATCCACTCCCCACCCCTCACCCTCATCCACTCCCCACCCCTCACCCTCTCTTCTGCCACGTGCCTAGTCAAACAAAACACAAAAGGCTGATAGTTTGTTATCTGTGTGCAAACACACGTCCAAAATAGTACGGTACAATCATAGAGATGGTGCAACCGTACAGGGTAGACTATTAATTGCACCTGCCCACGTCCACACGCACCAAGTTCCCCTCTCTGGGGGAAAAAGTTTTAGAGGTATTTGGGGGCTAGGTTTATCGATCTTAAAGTGAAGAGGAATACTCTAGGGACTCGTGATGAACCCGGGTCGAAAGAATGTTTACGCTGGAGTAATTTATTGTTTCTCTCCTGTTTAATGTCCATTTCTATTATGCAATGTAAACCTGCTGCTCCGTGGCGTTCTCATACAAAATAACCCGCTCTACATAAATGAGTCTGATGTAGCAAAAACAAATTTCGGAGTTATTTATAGGGCTTGAAAGAGCATCTGATAAGCTTCAATTTGATGTATGTCGGAGCGCTATAGAGTACTGCATTAATTTTTTATGATTTTTTGAAATAATATATTTTTCAAGTGTGAAACAGCCACTTTTAAGAGAAAATTAACGTATCCCAACGATCAAAATAACTGAACTTGAAACAAAACAGTCAACAAAATCCTGTATTAAAACACTTTAAGATTCAAAATTAAGTTTTATTTCGTTTTTTTCTGAAAATATGGATACAAACGAAGCAGAATACACAGCAAAAAAAAACAAAAACAAAACAAAAACAAACAAAAAAATTCAATCGCCCTGTACGTGTCAACGGTAATTGCGACATCCGACTCATTTATGTAGAGCGGGTCACAATTAAAGGGAACATGCTACCCCACAAGTCGGTCGTTTTAAAATAGTATCTAGAAGGGGAATTCTAAAGAAGGGGGTGAAATGGGAATTATTGGCCCATATTTGTTTTCATTTTAAGAAAAAGAACCCCTTTAAAATACAAAATCCCAGATTTGTTTGATTTGTTTGTTTTATTATTATTATATTTTTTTATTTTTTTATTTTTTTATTTTTTGGGGGGGGGGCATGGGCATAAAGGTGTTTGAACATGTTCAAGTTTGTAAGCGTGGTTATACTATATCATACCATAGGCAAGTTGCTATACGGGGCCAGCCCTGGGTGCCCCTGAATTTTGTTGATGAGTGTGGATTTTGAAAAAGGAGACGTTTGTTTAACCAGGGGACGTTCCTGGAAAAGCTCCCAGAATAGATCTGGATAGGAGATTCAACGAAAAAAGAACAAGGATAAGTATTCGTTTTCGATGTACGCTGTGTACAAAACATCCTGTCAGTATTGTCCCGACCCTGGCGAACTTCATCGTAATTACTAAGGAAGCCTATAATGTGGTGGCAGTGGCGTAGATTGGCACGTGTCCAATTCGTTCTCCTAATTCGGTTCCCCCTCTCCCCGTTTAAAATCGAATACAAAAAAATACATAGGGTGCATGTATAAGTTAGTAAAAGTAATCCAACAATTAATGGGTCATAAGGTAAAAGTTATGAATTTAAGCGCTATTAATTAGTGGCTCGGCTTTTTTACGATAGCTTTTTATTGTTAAATGTAGTTGCATGTCTTTAGCCTTGCTCTATGCTTTAGCCACCGGTATATCAAAATGATTGAGAGAAGTACGGTATGCTCCTAATGGTGTACGAGCCTCTACCTAGTTGTGGGGACAGGCTCTTTTGTTTGGAAAAGACAGACCGAGTAGTGGGGACATTTTCGAGTCCCCATAGCGCGTTGGGTCGTCACTCGTCAGTAAAGGTAGAATTGAACAAGAGAAAATTGGGTTAGGGTATAATGAAAGAAAATGAAGAAGAGGACATTTTAGGGTGATGCCGAAATTTTTTGAATTTTAGAGTGTTCCGAGTTTGAGATTAGAGAGATTTTAGTTTTACACACAAACACTATGGGTTGTCCCCATAACGCAATGTACCAAAAGAATTGATGATTTTTGGCAAGGTATAGGCACACCTATGCGACCTAGAGTTGAAAAATGTATGTGATAGCATTGCAGAGTGAGCGGAGGCAGCTTTTTGGGTGTTAAACTGTTGTAATGTTTTTCCTTTAAAATAAGCAATATGTTTGTTACCGGATTAATTACATGTTGTAACAAGCCTTTTGGCGGCCATTAAACAAAAAATGATAACACCCAAAAAGCCGCCACCTATTTTTCAACTACATGACAGGAGGTGCATACCTTGCCAAAAAAATCCCATGAGCATTATTCCCCTCATTTGATACCGACCAACCCAGGCTGCGCAGGCGGCCCTCGTTTATGGGCACGTGCTGCACACCACCCTTCTAATAATTCGATTTGTGGAGCGTGGAGCGCACACGATCGAGCGCGAGAACGAAAGGGAAGGCCTAAAATCCCCGCTGCTTTTCCCACATGTAGAAGTTCAAGAAATCGAAAATCCCCAAGATGTGCTGTGTACAGCTAGTTGTACATGTGTACAAGCAAACTTCATATATCATGGGCAAAGTTGCATTGTTTTTACCATAAGTTGTCATCACGAACCTTATCTGGTTTACTCACGCGTGGCCTATAAACATGATCTAGCCAACGCAATTATTAGCCTATAGGGACCCGAGCGCGTCGTGTAACTCTACACCACCAAATTCATACATGTGGCTCCATATGCAGGATCGTGGGTCAGCCAGTGTCAATTCCGATACAGGTATGATGTATGATGTAGTAGTGGTTTAATGTCATAACACCACAGTTTTATACCCTGGCAAACAACGGGAATGGTCAGTTACAAGTTTGGTATGGTAAGGAAGAACACGGCGCTGGCTGCTCTAGACGTCTGTGATCATGGAGAGACTTTTGTTGAAGACTCTTCCTGGCTTACTGTACATTCTTAATGCAGGTAAGAGCATGGAGGTAGTAGTAGACAATTAAATAACAAGTTTGATTTGTGCCAACATTGGTTAGACCTATCCCGAGTTACTGGACTCTAGTTATCGTTTTTTAACATTTGGACATTATCTGGCGCTACTCCGCCAGATAATAGTGTCCAAATGTTAAAAAACGATAACTAGTTAGTCCAGTCAAAATACATAATTTTGTTTTGTTGACCTCAAACAAATTGCAACAAATTGTTTTTCACCACAGTGCACTTCTATAAGGTCCCTAGAATGACATACTAAAAATCGACAAAAATCCAAGTAGTGCAAATATGTCTAATTTGCATAAATTGTTAATCCCTGCCGTGTAATATGTTTATATTCCCATATTTGGGTATATATTTTATTTTTATTTTTTGAAAAGTTTATTTTGGCGATTATACTTAAACATCCGTACTTCAATAACATTTTCTAAAGCATGTAAGTGACTAAATAATTATGAAAATATAGTAATGGTCCAAAATTACTACAATTATACCCTATCATTTGCACGCATTTACCTTGTCTCCAGATATCATCAAGTAGTAAGTATTGAAGGGCTTCAAATTCACCAAGTTGCTTACTGGCACAGTTATCCTATTAAAACCTTATGAAAAATCATATGGACAATGATAACGTGATATTTAGCCCAGCAAACAAAAACTTGGAAAAAATGATGTGTCCCTAAATTGGGCTAACAAGTAGGTGAAGGGTTGCCTAAGGTGAGAGACTTGAACAAGTTCAAGGAAACCCCCAAAATTTAAGATTTTTGTTGCTTACAATAATCATATCTACGTTAAAATGTATTTTGGGGATTTCCTTGAACTTGTTCAAGTCTTCCATGTTAGGCAACCCTTTAACTACTTTTTAGCCCAATTTATAGACACACCATTTTTCCCCAGTTTTTGTTTTCTGGGCTAAATATCACAATGTTATTATTGTTCATATGATTTTTCATAAGGTTTTAATATGATAACTGTGCCAGTAAGCAACTTGGTGAATTTGAAGCTCACCAATACTGACTACATGATGATATCTGGAGACAGTGTAATGTGCGCACAATTATACTAGGGTCACAAAGTTGTCATTTTGGATAATTACTTTGTTCTCATAATTATTCAGTCACTTATATGCTTTAGCAAATGTTATTCAAGTAAGGATATGTAAGTAGAATCACCAAAATAAACTTTTCAAAAAATAAAAACTATTTGTTGCAATTTGTTTGAGGTCAAAACTTAGTTTTCCTGGACTAAGTCCAGTAACTCGGACTAGGTTAGACCCAGCATAATTTATGGCATTGGTGATCCTCCCATATTATACTCTATTCACACTTCAGAGTCCAGATACTAATTAAACTATTCCTTCTTATTCCTCCATGCCTAGATATGAGAGAACAAAATTAGATTTTGGGAACGCAATGAACACCACAAAAGAGGATGTCCTTTGCCATTAGTCCGAGTTACTGGACTCTAGTTATCGCTTTTTTAACATTTGGACATTATCTGGCGCCAGATAATGTCCAAATGTTAAAAAAAGCGATAACTAGAGTCCAGTAACTCGGACTACTCATAATGTACATCAGTTGCTCTACTCTAGTTAGAACCTAGTCCGAGTAACTTGACCCAAAACCACCTTTTTCAACATGTGATCCCCGACATGTCCACATGTTGAAAAAGGTAATTTTTGGGTCCAAGTTACTCTGACTAGTTAGAACCGCACTAACAAGAACAGGCCAGCAACCCATTATCTTTTCGGCAAACTTGATTTGTCGATCAGTGGACCATGGATCCGAAGTTCTGCACGGTAAAGTAAAGAAAGGTCCGTGTTCAACCACGGAGCGGAGGTAGTGCAATGTACCTCCATGATACACCATTCAAAGAAATAAAATCACTTCCGAATTATTAAGAAATATCTTAGTTATTTCAAAGTAATGATTGTAGACATCCAGCAAATTGATTGCGCTAGAAATCATATAATTGTTTCAAGAACAACACTGTTACAAGAACGGCGTAAGAAACACTGCCCGACGCTGTTGGAAAACGAGCGGCGTTTCTTGCTTTTCTCAGCCTCCATAATTGTAAAACTTCGAACAGGTCAGTTAAATGACATTTACTATAAACCCCCCCCCCCCCCCCCCCCCCCCCCCCCCCCCCCCCCCCCCCCCCCCCCCTTCCAGCGTCAGGTTGCAACATTTTTTCCTCAGTTTTCCTTTAATATATTTGTTTGTCGTGGTGTTTGTTTTGCTTGTTTATTCGTACCTCCAGTCAATCACAGTTGATTCGTTTGTTTGTATTCGTTCCTCCAGTGGGCAGTGGTGCAGTGTCCACATTTCCTCCTGTCTTACACTGCGACCCAGACAGTGTTCCCTACCAAGGAGAATGCATTCAAATATACAGTGGTCTCTCCATGTGGCTGGACGCCGACCTGGCATGCCAACGTCTTGGTGCTCGCCTGGTTACTATCATCGATCAGGACATGAATGTAAGAAGCCAGATAGTTTATTGCTCCATTGTTTTGAGAAAGAGAAATTAATATTGCACTTATGTATGGCTTGAACTAAACTCTAAATGACCATGTTGAGCGCATGTTTAAAAAACGCGCATTTTTAAAATTTGCGCGCACAAATTTTAAAAACTGCGGGCAGACATTTATTTTGTTCAAGTTTGCGCGCACAAACTTAAATTGCGCGATGCGGTCAACAACCAAGGCAAATACTGACACGAACTACACGGTAGACACGAGTTTTACATCGGTCAGCGCTAGGGCGTGGAATCCACACGTCGCGTCATTTTCAGCACTGCACTTGTATTGGCAGATGATATGCGTGGCGGCAACATCATGGCAGTAGAACCAGAAGTAAATATTGACGATTTTGGAGAGTTTTGCAGAGGACAATATCTCTCTGACCTGGTTTCGCTTGTAAAAACAGACCGCCCGAACCCAGCCACGATGTCGTTAATTTATATAGTTTGCGCACATTATTTGTAGTGCAACATTTTGTTCTTCTCTCAAATGACATTGTTTTTCAGCAGTACAAAGTTACGATGTAAATTTCATTTTATTGCGTACACGTACTTTGTCGCATATCTTAGTGTAGTAATGTCAATGTCATATCGTTTGGATTGACCTTCAAATATATTCTGTTGTCATATCTCCTGAGATTCTGTGCTTCTACATTTTATTAATTTTGGCTTCAAGTTAGGTCATGTTTGGCTTGACAACTTCGCGTGACATTGAATATCATATGTTTCGGCTGTTTGGGAAAATGGCAAGCTTCCCAAGAAAAAAGGCTGCTTGAGAAGCAATCTTAATTTGCATTCTTCACAAAGCACCCCCCCCCCCCCCCCCCCCCCCCCCCCAACAAACAAAAACTACATGTACGCGTTTATCACTAAAACAAAAATTAAATTAAGAATTACGCTCTGGGCGGGATAGTTACGCAACCACACTGCTGGCATACCAGCACATGATAAATTATACAGATTTATCTCTGCAGACCAGCCACACACCTAAAATCCAATGATACTTCACGCAGCAGAACTGCTTCAGCATCTCCCAAAAAAATTACGAAAACGATGAGAAAAAGTTCTGACTTGTGACAACTCCCATAAACACCCTCCCCTTTCTACATAGAATGAGTTCTGATTCACTGCAGCTAACTCTAGAATTGATCAGAAAAAACACACAAAAATAAACTGATCATTTCTTGAAGTATGCCTGCATAAACCGGTTTCTCTGTGCTATACCTTCTTGCAAAAGCACTCCATTAGAATTAAAAAACCTAATAGCCTCACAGAAAAAGAAAGAAAATTCCACAAAACCCAGTATTACACGTCCTTCACGTTAATGTCCTTCCCAGGTGACCGAGAATCGTTCTAAAAATTAAAAAAACCGTGAGTGACATGTATGATTACGCTGCTTCCCAATAAACACACTGTTTGACAAATCTTTCAAAAGGCAAATGCATTCTGTTGTTTGTTTAATTAATTGTTCCTAATAATAGATTAAACACTATTAAACAAATTCTAGCATTTTAAAAAAGTTATTTTAATTTGTTCTTGTTTTCACTACTACTACCAGCACTCCTGGTTTTCCATACTTTTGCCAAATCTTTAATTGTATCCCAGCCTCCCTTGAGCGCACGCTTTGTCACAAAGAATTTTGAACTTACAGTTCGTGTGCAACGCTGGTTTACTCAAATTTTGAACAAAAATATCACTTTAGACAGAAATTAACAAACAACAGAACGCTACTTTGGCCTTACCCTTTTTACCTTCGGAGATAAAATATAATTCTACGGCAAGTAATTCATGGGGGAGGTCAGAATTCTGTTTAAATAATAAAGATGCGCCGATTTTCAAAAAATGCGCGTCAACTCTTTTGCGCAAATTTAAAATTTGTGCACTCAAACTAAGTTTGCGTGTTTAAAAATTGCGCAACGCGCATTTTTAAAAGTGCGCGCCCTCAAAAAATGCGCTCAACAACCATTAACCTGTAATGGTCATTCGATAAACCCCCACTAACAACTCTCGACTTTATTTACCCTATAGAATGGAGTGCCAGTGGCCCTGTATTCTATGGGTATTGGGGTATGCAGGGTTAGGGTAAGGGTCAATCCATTCTATGTCCTAGGGTAAATCAAAAGTTGAGAGTTGTGGGGGCCCTGCATTCTATAATTGCTCCCAACATTGACTTGATTTTTGGTTTATATTTCTTGAGTATAGGTCTTCTTGAGTTTTTCTTCATTTTGTTGGGTACTACATCATGGTACTAGGTTGCTGTTTACTCTTGGAGGAGGATTATATTATTAAGGATTGCCTCAGCTCGTTACAAAATTGATGTCGCATGAAACAAGGACCAGAACGAAAAGGACCCTAAATTTATTGATTGACGTACCCCATGTGTATTTTCTTGCCCTGTACCCCGCATTCCCCAAATTCACGGATCAGCAGCAACCCATTGGAACATTTAGAGTATACTTCGTCGTGTGCCAAGGAAAAGGACGTTAGCAGCCCAGGCACGCAACAAATCACTTTTTGAGATAATCGAGTTTAAAGGTTTTGTGCTGCCATTTCTAAATTAAACTCTACATCAGGCTGAAATTTCGACTTGTGAATAGTTCGAATAGAACCATGTATTTTTTATAGAAAACTGGTCCTTAATTTTATTTAAAAATATCACTTAATTATGAGGTTATTTACATATTTATGCTAACGACCTTATGCCGGGAACTATTATCGCTACAATTGTGTTAATGTCCCACTGATGTGTGGAGGTGAACACACTTCAAGTGTAGCAAGTTGTGTTCCATTGGT
The DNA here is from genome assembly GCA_037893245.1 of Crossaster papposus. Lineage (NCBI taxonomy): Eukaryota > Metazoa > Echinodermata > Asteroidea > Velatida > Solasteridae > Crossaster > Crossaster papposus. The sequence continues at coordinate 25,827 of JBAIAA010001406.1, read as the reverse complement.
ATTACACGCTAACGTCCTTATGCCGGGTAACAATCCTTACGACCTTTTACCGGGAGCAAACCTTGCTGCAAGCGTGTTAACGTCCACTGATATGTGGAGAGGTGAACGCACGTGTAGCAAGTTTTGTTCCATTGATATTATACGCTAACGTCCTTATGCCGGGTACACAAAATTGCAAAACGCCTTCCGTCCTTTTTATTTAATTAATTACGTCATAATGACGTAATCCCTGGAGACGAAATGTATTCCAAATGAAAGATGTTTTGATTCTCTATCGGTTACCCGAAAAATACGAATTTGACCTTTTGACCCATTTTTAGCCCTAACGACCTTTTTCCGGGCACACGACGACTTATTGAAACTTTCAAAGACCACCATGTTCTCAGTGCTTATACCAGTTCGCGCCGGGATTTTTTAGACATTGACTGGGCCTGCAGGCGCGGGATTGTTCTTGAGACTTTGATCCGAGACAGGTTCAGGCTGGCATCTGTAGGTAGCACACACCCTGATATTTTGGTTGCTGACAGATATTTCCGGTCTTGCTTGTGACGTGTTTTGTTCGTCATCCGTTTTGAATTGCGGGAAAAAAATGTGTATACAGGGCATACAAAGTGAACTGGTTTAATCCCCATGTTTCCCATATTTTGTATTATGATGTTTTATTCATAAATACCTGGGACAGTTTAGGCATTCCTATTGGTCGAGAGCCCGTCACGTGGCCGGTATTAAACGAACGATAAAGACATGGCTGGAAGTGTTTAAAACCAGCTGAAAACAAAACCCTTTCACACGATGTCGCATTATACCCGTCCCCAGGGCTCACTTTATTTCCAACCATACCTCGTCTCCAATAGTAAGAGCGGGTATATAGTGTTGGGCGCGTACAGCTCGACACCCTGGTAACGAAGTTGCCAATGGCAGTAATAGTTCATAGTAAATACGCTTTATTGCATGTATTGTGTAGAGCGACAGAGGCGGAAACATGTCATTTGACACACACAGAACAGCGAAACACCAAAATTTACTTGCGACAATTTTTTGGAATTTTCGGGGCTTTTTTGGCTGAATTTTACAAAAAGGTATTTATGAATGGGAATAAATGTGTGTTCGATCGGTATTAATCACTCTGTTTAATACCGCTTGGAGTCTGGGTGCTGATAATTGCCCTCGTCTTCGGTTCAGGTAATTATCAGCACCCAGACTCCAAGCGGTATTAAACAGAGTGATTAAAACATCTCGAACACACATTTATTCCTTTATTAAAATCATCATAGCATCCAAAATGGCGTAAAAGTAGGATACACTATTTGCAGATATCATTTTTTTTACTACCGAATTATTACTAAATATCTTACTTATTTAATAATAACTGGATTTATAAAGCGCCAAATTGCCTAAGGATTCAAGGCGCTGAAACTAGAAGAAGGAAGAAAACGAATAACAAACAAAGGAGGGACAACCAGCTATGCTTTAGGGAAAAGATGGGTCTTCAGAGCCATTTTGAAGGCTGAAACACTGTCAGAATTTCTGATAGAGATAGGAAGGCTGTTCCATAACCGGGGGGCAGCAATGGAAAAGGCCTTGTCACCAGCTTGTTTGCGTGTCTTGTGGATGGAAAGGGATTTACCATCTGAAGAACGGAGAGAGTAAGAGCTTGTCTGGATTGTAAGTAGAGAAGAAAGATAATCAGGGGCAGAGTGATTGAGCGAGTTGTAGGTGTGGACGAGTGTACGGAACTGAATACGTTGAGCAACCGGTAGCCAGTGTAACTGTTTGAGGAGAGGAGATGTGCGAGTATGTTTGGGCGTCTGGAAGATAAGCCTGGCACATCTATTTTGGAGTTTTTGAAGGCGGGATAGGTCTTTCACGGAGACGCCGTTTAGCAGGCAGCAGCCATAGTCAAGTTTGGAAAGGATCATTGCGCGAACTGCAATGGTGGCATGCGTTCAGGTCAAGAAACTTGCGAATCCGACTAAGGTTGCGGATATGCCAATTAAGAGAGCGACTGAGTTGTGTGATGTGATCAGACATTTTCATGTCACGGTCAAAAACAACACCTAAGTTCCTGACCGATGGAGAAGGATGAATGTCGATTCCATTGAGATTGAAAGTGAGGTGTTGAAGGCGTTTGAAGTGAGTGAGTGAGGAGGCAATAAAGAACTCTGTCTTGTCCGGATTCATCTTAAGTTTGTTAGTGGCACTGGCACACTGAGACAATCGAAACGGGGCACAATCTGCATCACCTGGCCGCGTGGGATCAAATGTACATCATCAGCATAGATGTGGAATTGGATAGAGTGAAGACGAACAATTTGACCGATGGCGTGGGTGTAGTAGGTGAAGATTTGCGGACCGATGACAGACCCCTGAGGAACGCCATGCTTGAGCTTGGCTTCAGTAGAGAGGGCGTCTTTCACACGGACCTGACTCGTTCTATCACTCAGGTACGACTGGAACCATTGATGGACAGCTCCATCAAGACCAAAGTCATCGGAGAGGCGCTGTAGAAGGATGTTGTGGTCTACTGTGTCGAAAGCAGCGGATAAGTCGATCAAAACGAGGAAGACACCATGTTGTTTATCGATAGCTCTGAGAAAAGCATCTTGAACTGTAAGGAGAGCAGTTTCAGTACTATGTGCAGAACGGTAGGCAGACTGGAGAGGTTCAGACAAGTTATTATAGTGAACAAACAAAGCAACCTGAGAAGATACCACCTTTTCTATAAGTTTACCAAGGAAAGGTAAATTAGAGATAGGTCGGTAGCTCTTAAGTTGTTGACTGTCAAGGGATGACCTCTTCAAGATGGGAGTGATCCTAGCTTTACGGAGTTCAGCTGGAAACACGCCTGAAGACAGTGACAAATTAACAATGCGGCATATGATCTGGATGAGAACTGGCAAGTGCTTTTTAACTAACCACGTGGGCATAGGGTCAAGATCAGAGGATTTAGATGGACAATGCAAGACAAGTCTAGTTAATTCATCGGAAGTGACAGGATAAAAGCAAGACATTGTACAATGTAAGGGATTATTATCACTGCTATCAGTGGGTGTGATTATACTAGAGGTCATACAATCAACTTCAGAACGGATCTTATCAACTTTACTTACAAAGAAATCACAGAAATCGTTGGCAAGTCTAACTGGGGAGGTTGTATCAGGCAAATTACATTGATTATAATTCAGTAATTCATGAACAGTTTTGAACATGTCTTTAGAGTTACAGTTGGAGAACTGTTCATTAAAGTAACCAGTCTTAGCTTGAGTAATAGCATCAGATACAACTCGTTGAGATTGGATGTAAGCTTGGTGATCAGTGTCTGCATGTGTCTTTCTCCATTTCCGCTCATTACGACGTCGTGCGCGACGAGCAGCTTCCACAGACTTGTTGAACCACCTGGGCTTGCGACGGATGATGCGGGAACGGATAGATACGGGAGCATGTGCATCAAGAACTTCCCGACAGGTACAGTTATAGCATTCGACAAGACCATTAATGTCGTTATGGTCAACTGATAGAATATTCTCCATTCTTGCAGCAAGATCGTGTTCAAAAGCGTCCGAGTCTATCGATTCGAATTTGCGTGAAGTATATTTCATTTTTATGTCGCGGGGTTTGTTGAGGTCCAAAATACAGTTAACGACGAGATGATCGGAAGTGTTAGGCTGATTTAAGGTGATTGACTCTATCAGGTTATCGGCGTCTTTAACAAGAACCAGGTCGAGCGTGTGACCTGCAGTATGAGTAGGGCCCTGGACGAGCTGACGGTAGTTCAACGAGTTGATGATGGTGGTGAAGGTTCTGATTTCAGGCTTGGATGGACAGTCATAGTGAAGGTTGAAAGACTGTTTCCTTTAGTTATCCTTTGGAAAGTGTTGGGTTTTCTATGGCGATGTTCTCATTTTGTATAAATGTTGTACAAACACCTATTGGGTTTTCTTTGGTTCGGTTTAATCTTGCCGTACAATTAATTTGTCGCGACTTTTCTTTAAACAGGACGCGGTATGGATCAACCTGAAACTTATAGTACGGGCATCAACCATAATATATTAGGATGACGCCAGAATCACCCCATTTGGAAGCTGTTCGGAATCGTCTTTTTTATTTTTTATTATAAAAATCTATAAGAAGTTGTCATGATTTCCAAGAATAATACTTATAAATGCTGACCCAGCCTTTGCTATCGAATATACCTAGGTCTTCTTCTGAATGTTTCATTTCGCGTTTTTCTCTTTGGTGACAGGATTTCTTGGCAGGACAAATCACAAATGACATGTGGATCGGGATGCACGACACACACAAGGAAGGCAGCTGGAGATGGGTGGACGACACCCCCATCAACTACACGTTAGTAATTTTATGAATTATTCCAAAATTCTGCCGTTTACAGAAAAGGCCAGAACTTCTTACTCGTTTTACTGCACGTAAACGTAAACGTAAACCATTCCCTAAAATAATCATAATAATCCGTGCCGGGCATCTGATGACACCTGCGCGATTGAGATGGTGCGAGCCTGTAGAGCGCCCTCTATAGTCCCTGCATGCAGCCTATTTCATGCATTGCAGACAAAACACACACAAATGTGACCCACTCCACAAAAAATTGTATTATGCCACAACAAATTGAGTTAAATTGAGAATTGAAATTGAGTTATAATACCTTGTTTGAAAGCCCACAATGTAAGCTTTATTTGGTATATAATGGAGCTCCTTAGCCTCTCCCATTTTGGAGATATCACATGTTGTAGAGCTGGTCACCTCATTGCCTGAACTCTGAACTTAGATACTTCAAATGCATGGCGACAATAAACAATAGGCCAAAGCGAGTTTGTTTGAAGCAGCACTAAAGTTTTCACAAATATATAGAATGGTGCTTGACAAACAACCTTTTTAGCTCTGTTAATGTTGCATAAGATTTCAATTTCATTTCCAAATTTAGGCGCGTTCTCATCCACTGAACAGACCAAAAACAGCCAACGTGCGCTAGGGGCCTACACTAGCCCTATTTGCCAAAATGTCAAACTGAGACGCATCTTTGAAAATTACATTATTTTCTTCAAAATTACAGCATCATCCCAGAAAGAATAATTTCACAGGGAGTTTTGAATCATAAATATCTTAGAGCATTGTGCTACACTGAAGCAGCAATTGTGCTACAAGCTGAGCAAGCTTTTCAACAGTTTTTTGGTTGGTTACTCTTTGGATAAAGCTGCAAAAGATACACTCAAGGAAAAAAAGAAACGCAACACGTAAAATTTTCATTTTTTAAAAAAGAAATAGGACCGGCATTGTAAAAATATATGTTCTAGATTTTGAGCAATTTAGAGATAAACGTTGATCTTTATTTATCTTGTTACAACTGAGTGATTTGGGAGAGTTCCAAAACTGTGTTTGTGCATTTTATGCTAATGGTTACACATGAGAGAATCCTAGAGATGAGTTTGACCACTCCTGTCCTGAACACAACTCTTGCCTATAAAAAGACACCAAAATGATGCCAAAAACACTTGTATCCATGATGCCTAGGTGCGACATTACTGTCGGTCCATGAGGCAACGAATTACAGCTGTTCCTGACGTGAATGGAGGTCATGTTAATTATTGAACTGTAAATGCCACTTTTGCGAGCGGTTGTGCAAACTTGTTTCGTTTTTGTTGTTAAAAATGAATTAAACATTAGATTACTGGGCTAAAATGTCGAGGACATATGTGGGATTTAAACACATACATTTAATTTCACAAAAATTGTGCAAAACTATTTAAAAAAAATCAGTGGTGCGGTTCTTTTTTCCTTGAGTGTATATTCATTGCATTAGGACAGACAGTCGCGTTGTACACAACAAAGGAGTCCAACTTCAGTTACAGGCTAGTCAAAAATGTTGGGACTCTCAATACTGTGTATGAGAGTCCCAAAACTTAAAACCCTAGCCCTCCCAAATCCTCGCCCTCCCAAATCCTCGCCCTCCCAAATCCTCGCCCTCCCAAATCCTCCAAAATCAATATGATTTTGCAGACACCCTAGAGAGTTAGGGTTTTAAAGCATTGAAAGCATGCAACACAAGGAAATAGACTGGCACAGGAAACAACCAGTTCAACATCTTAAATTTAGTGCCGAGTCAATCAACCATGTCAAAGGAACCAACTTGGTACAACTATCAGACCACTGTTTAGATCAGTCTGGTTAAACAGAGGGACATGTATGCACAAGTCTAGTCTAGTTTTGGTCTTGAAAATGAAACCATATTAGACTTATACTCTCTAGTGCAAAATGTTGAAGAAAACCCAACTTTCATTGGTTTTACATTTCAAACTTAGCTTGTGTAATACTAAGGACCTCTTTGGCCTCAATTTTATCAACAAAAAAGTGAGTAAAGTTGGCCTGACCATTTGTTTTGGCATGATTTTCAGCACTTCTGATTCCTGTCTGGGCTAGAGGCCTAGCTTAGAAGAGGCCTAGCTTAGAAGCATTTCTCTGCACCATTGACCCTCTCTATCGTTAACTGTTACAGGAACTTCAATTCAGGTGGTGGATCGGATCAGCGAGGGGATGCCCCCATCGTCGACACAGCCATAGTGCCACCAAAAAACACAACCAACTGCGTCGCGTTGGATGGTGAAACCGGTAAATGGAAAGATGAACCTTGTAATTCATGGAAAGGCAAGATTTGCGCATTACCCCGTGAGTATCTCATCATAATAATTCATATGTGACATTTTGTTTACAAAATTGGCGGTCATGGTCCGGTCGCGAATAGTGCCACATTTTTCAGGCAAACAGTGGTCATATATATTGGCCGAGTTCCGGCGGTCTGTTCTTGGCACGCCAATCTCAGTTCTTGGGCTCGGACGGCAGGAACGTGACCCAAGAACATTGCACTCGAAACAGGACAGGGTCAGACACAACCTATCCATCAAGGTTTTACAAGAACGAGTTTTGCGTGTCAAGAACAGACCGTCCGAACACAGCCATTGTGTATACCCAACCAAAAATCCTGGATTCGGCTGCCAAACATACCGTAGATGTCATAGTGCCGATTATTACGGCGCATTGTTGCTTTCAAAACTGTTTCCTGTAAAAAGTTAATTTCCGTTCAACTCAACCTGGATTTTCAATTTGTTTCAGATTTGTGGCTGTATACATAATGCATTACTTAACACAATGTCATGTGTTTTTGAGACTTTGTGACTAAATTTACACAAAAGAAAGTGCCGTGGCCTATAGTGCATTGAATACGTGGTCTGCGGGTAGTTCTGCAGGTTGTGGGTTCCGGCCCATCCTGGGCTATGGCACTTCTACGCGTAATATGGGGCTTGTTCTTCCACACTTTCCTATTTAGCCCACACCTCGAGTGGCCTTTGGCCTTGTGACAAACGTCCCAAAAAGATTTCAACTCCTGATTATATCGTCACCGACACCACGAACTGACACCCAGTGGTCGCCGTTACAGAAATACAATTCGGAGAAAAAAGCTTTTAAAGGTTTGACACGAGTTTACTCGGTCAACAAATCCGTCTACTTGAGGGGGTTTATCATTAAACGTAACAATTTGTTAACTGCTGAAACACAATTTTTATATTGTGAAAATATGCTTAGTTAATTAATAATTAAATGATTAAGACGGGTGTCAGTTCGTGAAAACGAAACTGTCGCGTTTTCGGAGAGTGCGAGCATGCATTGCAGTGAGTGAGTGTCAGTTCGTGAAAATTGACACGTTTTCGGGGAGTGCGCGCACACAGTGCCGGGTGTCAGTTCGTGAAACGAAAACTGTCGCGTTTTCGGGGGGTGCGCGCACACAGTGCTTGGGTGCCGCCGTGTTGACAACATCGAGTTCTAGTTTTCGTAGACAAACGTGATACGTATACACGGCGTAATACAACATTGCCCTGGGTACGTTGTATAGACAGTGCTAGTTGGTGAAATCTTTTCCACAGCGCGCCCTAGCAGTGCAGTGTCACTTTGTGAAACCAAAAAATGTCAGAATAGACTAATATCTGCAAAACTCCCCAATAAAAATTTGCAAATTAAGATGATTCCAGAAAAAAACAACTTCGCCATGTTATTCTTCACAAAATGATATATTCGGCAATAATATTTTTTTCAAATTCATTAATTTTTTTGTACACAAATGATGCAGAGGGTGCCAGTTCGTGGTGTCGGTGACGATATGTAACCCGGTTGATATCCCATTTAGGTGGCGAGCCTTTGTGTCCTGATGGCGGGACCTTCTTTCGTGATCGGTGCTATTGGTACAGCACAGTCAACAAATGGGACAATGCCAATAGAGAATGTGAGGAACGATTCGGGAACGGGGTGAAACTTGTCATCGTTCGTGATGCCGAGCTCAATGTAAGCTGGCTACCTTCAAACTGGCTTGGTATTATAAACCAGGCTGTCTCTCAAGAAATGTGACAGGAGTTTTTATAAAACGGATCCTCTTTCTATGTACATTACATTTTAAATTAACAGTTCCCCATCCCTGACAAAGAGCTACATGTAAGGATGTGCATTTATTGGTGGTTTGGGAACGGGCTACCTGATTAAAAAAACAAAAGGGGGTACCCGTTAACCAGTTCGCGCCGGGAGTATTTTGACATTGACTGGACCCAGGCGCGGGATTGTTTTTCATGAACATCAAACCCAAGGGGGTTCAGGCCGGCATCTGATGGGTTCCTGACATCAACAGTTGGGTACTCGAGTACCCGGTTCCGATGCACAGCTCTACAAAGAGCAGGGTTTTAATAACTATTGCTTTAATGTTTTTCTTTCTAATCAATGACCAATGTATCAGAGACCACAGTTGTGATACCTAAACTTTTGTTAAACCCTTCAAACCAGACGTTTTTGTCGCGACACGTGCCTTCCAATTTATGGCTTGGACTGCGGTACAATGACCACGACGAGACATGGCGATGGGTGGACGGAAGCCCATTAGCCCCCGAAGGGTAAGCGATATTAGCCAGTGCACACGCACAATTGGCCACATGTCATATTTTGTGAGGAGGTAAATTTTAATAATTCAGAAACTCCCAAAACCTCAAAATGTGACCTGTTCCAACGAAACCCGGACAAAGTCGACTTTTTTGTTTTTCAGATTTTGCTTTTTTCAAATTCTCTAGGTTCTCAGCTTCAAAATGATGTATCATTTACATATGTACCCCCACCCTATCTTCCCTGGGGTCTGGATTTAGTGATAAAACCCTGACAACCTAATTATGATAAACAGCTTTGAAGTTCAGAAAAGCGTATTATTTCTATACACAAATGTTTCACAAAATTGACAAAAAAAAACACTTCTGGTAGACGGATTTTGTTCAAATTTGAGGAGATTGTAGATTAATAGTGAGTGACTTAGAAAAACCTAAAACCTCAAAATGGTAAAATCCATCCCGAAATGACTTCAGGAGTACATTGTGACAAAACACATTGTGCGACTTTGTTCGGGTTTCGTTGGAACAGGTCACAAATGGTAATTTGCACTCAAAATGACTTCACATGCTCTGTGTACGTGTCCAAACCAGTTGCTACTGTTTGGGTTTTGTGGAAGCAATTTTACCCAACGGCTGTTTGCAGTGTGTCATTTTTCTTTTCCCCCCATAAAGGTACGAGAGATGGCGAGACGATGAACTTGACGATAAATACTGCGCCCTCCTGGGCAACGGTGGCTACTGGTTGCGAAGCTACTGCGATATGTCTACACGCAATGTGTGTGCCTTGCAGAGTAAGAACGTCACTGTATCATAATATAATAAGGAAATAAATGTGTGTTCGAGAGGTTTTAATCACTCTGTTTAATACCGCTTGGAGTCCGGGTGCTGATAATTACCCGAGCCGAACATACATTTATTCCAATTCATAAATACCTTTTTAGTAAAATTCAGCCAAAAAAGCCCACAAAATCCTGGAAAATTGTCGCGAGTAAATTTCGGTGTTTCGCCATTCTGTGTGTGTCAAATGACATGTTTCCGCCTCTGTCGCTCTACACAATACATGCAATAAAGCGTATTTACTATGAACCAGACTATTACTGCCATTGGCAACTTCGTTCCCAGGGTGTCGAGCTGTACGCGCCCAACACTACCCGCTCTTACTATTGGAGACGAGGTACGGTCGGAAATAAAGTGAGCCCTGGGGACGGGTATAATGCAACATCGCTTTGTTGCCAGCTGGTTTTAAACACTTCCAGCCATGTCTTTATCGTCCGTTTAATACCGGCCACGTGACGGGCTCTCGACCAATAGGAATGCCTAAACTGTCCCAGGTATTTATGAATAAAACATCATATTACAAAATATGGGAAACATGGGGATTTAACCAGTTCACATCGGATGCCCTGTATACACACAGAATTATTTTCCGCAATTCAAAACGGATGACGAACAAATGGAATGCCTAAACTGTCCCAGGTATTTAAGAATAATCGATAGTACGCCCTCAAAACATAAGTTTTGAGAAAATGAGAGGCGAGTGCTGTAACGACCCCGCATTAAATTAATACAAGCGAGAATTTGTGCAGAAGCTGCGTTATGTTATGGTCTACATGTTGTTCCTTGGAAGTTGATACGACATTAGTCTGTGCCAAAGACGACTGTATTTGGATTGTACTCGTCGCGTATTCTTTTCATGTAGTGCGCCTGGTAACGACGTGATTATTCCAGCTCCATTTTCCCTCCCTGTTTCTCCCTAGCGTGCTACGATGGGCCGAGCGGGGGTTCTAGAGCAGGAAATGTTGACGAGGAATCACTGGACGAGGAGCCAAACTGCTTGGACTTTGGCGATCAGCAGAAGTGCTCCTGCGTTTCCAGCGCACTTTGCAGGCCCACGGGCAAATGCGTATGCGAGGCGCTCTTCCACGGCATGAAGTGCGACAAAGGTGGTGGTGTCTTCTAATTTCTTGAATTGTTATTTATTTTTTTATTTTTTTGGTGGGGGTGGGGGAGGTCAAAATTATAATCTTTCTTTGCAAATATCAAATGCATGTTGCCTCACATTATTTTGCAGATTGTATTGGTAGATTAAACCTAAAAAAGGCAACCGTTGTAAAAACCTATTTTTAAACACTGCCCTTAATAAAGAAGTCCAGGAACCAGACTGCAAGAACGGCACTTTTTTATGGGTTTCTCCAGTTTGTATGAGCACAAAACTTTAAACAGGTCAGCGTCACAATATTTACTATAAAATATAAATCCCCTAACCATTCATTTTCGAAAATTACAGCAAAAGAAAATGGTGTATACTACTTTTAAAGTATTGTCACTTTTTGTTGGCACGATTGAGAGCTGGATGAGAATTTGCATTGAAATCAAATAATCGCTATTCGGTTTATAACAAAAATAATTCGGACAACTGGATTTTGAAATTATTGATTACTCCTACCGTTAAATCAGACGAGCTGGCGGTGACGATCCATGCTCCCAACCACCTGGAACTCGGGTCCAATGTCACCATGCGCTGTCACGTCAACCTGCCGTCAACCGACGTCACGGTGCTGTGGCAGAAGGTCAGCGGTACGGAGATGTTGCCGGAGGGACGAACCCGTCTGCTTGACCGACCTGAGTTGGGAGACTACGATCTCGTCATTGAGAACGTGCAGAAGAACGACACGGGGTCCTACATTTGCGCCGCGACCACCGTGATCGGGCAGATCGGCAAATTGGAGATGAATAGCACCTATCTCTATGTAGCAGGCAAGTTTTACAGTCGGTCAGAAAGAGCAGGAAATAATGCACCTATCAATTGTAGGACACGCGCACGCAATATCTCGTGTTCTGATGAAAAGAACGAAGCGATGTAGGCCACCTGTGTTCTCATTTTGGAAAAATATCACTAACTGTTATTGTAAAATGTTAATAAATTTGTTGCGGTCGGAGATTCTGACTAACAAAAAATCAGAAATCGATATGATACATTTGTTTCACTCAACAAGCATTTATTCACCGCATGCGTGTTGAAGCGAACTTTTTCCACCGAAGAAATTGGCACACCGGAGAATTGAGAACGTTACACCACGCAAACTGCAAACTGACGTTAGACCACAATGTGTCAAACATTTTGTGGGGTCGCATTTGATCTCTTTCAAAAATAGGGTGTTTTGTTTTGTTCTGTAAATCGGTAAACAGTGTGAACAAGTCATTCATTATATTTTACACTTTCTTGACGCATGACATGGTTCGAAACACCGCGATGTGTCCGTGACGCATTAAAATCGCACTTTACGCACCCCCAAGTTTTGACATTAAGGAGACATGATGCACCTCCCCTGGGGGTCCTAGGGTGCGTCCTAGTCCTACAATTGATAGGTGCATAAGCTTTACATTTGAATTATGGTTCAACTTCATAGTGCAATGCATTGGTCTTTTAGAATTTTTTTCTAAATATTAAAAAGTCTTGGGACAGATATGGAGATTTAAAGGTAGGATACATCATTGGTAATTGCATGAATTATCAGGAATGGGTGGATTTGGGGGATTGTATTTTATAGTAAATATCGTTTAACAATCATGAATGCTAAGAAAAGCCACAAAAAACAGTGCTCGTTTTTACCCGGGGTCGGTCAGTTGTTCTTATGTTGTTTTGGGTTTTTTTGCGATTATCGTCCGGCGATCAAAATTTGTTTTTATAAAATAAAACATTTCGGAACAACTGCCAGATACCTAACCTACACTCAATATTTACTTTCAAATAAGTAAGATATTTCTTAATAATTCGGTAGTATACATTTCTGCAAATGGTGTATCCTACCTTTAAATGTGTAATGATTCATCAAACCATGGTAAGATGACAAAAACTTGTATTAAACTTTTTTAATGTAAGAAAAAGACATTATTTGTAAAGAGAGATATGCATCTTTCATAAATTGATTTTTTTTTCAGACTTTTTTTAAATTGACAATTTCATCTCTGATTAAATCTACTTTAGGGGTCAAAACAACCTTTTTAATCGATCAGATCTGAAAATATATTATATAATATATCGTGTTTATGAATCGTATAATGGTTTTATTTTGTGATGTCAAATATAGTGTCTACTCCAAAACCACCGCTGCCGGGCATGAGTTCCAAAGGTAAATTGATTTAGATTGCATTCATTCTGTAAGTCTAGAAATCGATTTCACTTGAGCAAAAATAATTAAAATATTTGAGAGGTTCTGGTAAAATGAGACAAAACTGAGCAAAGGTTGAAATGAAAGTTTTCAAGTTTTATAAAAGAGAATAATTCTCCTTACAATACTCTTTGTTGTGCTTCAATCTGACATTTTGCTAATAAGTTATGCCTAATTAAATGTTGCATTTATCGACATGTCGCTAAAGTAAAATCTAAGGAAAAGGTCTTAACCCTTGCTCTATGAGAGCTGTTTACTGCAGCACATGGCAATGCACTTTGGGGGCTTTGGGGGATTCTTTACATGTGCAATCATGCAGGTAGAATAAAGGTCACTTCTGTAGTTAATAAATGTGACCTGGCACCACGAAATGAGCGGAAAGTCGCACATGGTCAAAATGAGTTATTGGCCGAAACGTCAAAAAGTGGGAGGTCGGTTTTGAGTTGTTATTGTTTTTACATACGTGTACATGTACATAAAACCCTTCTTTATCATATCCCAACATTTTATAGCTAAATTAAAACTCTAAACATTGATGTATGTGGCTGAATTGTACTGATCGAGCGATAGTATAGTTGGCACTGTTCACAGACTTTGAACTCCATTTTCTCAAAACAACAAGGGAGCATGACTACAGCTATTTCAAAAGAGTATAGTGGCTGCTAGGAATAAGCTACAGCAACACACAATACATCATTAGAAAACTTATTAGGAGTTCTTCTTTTTCTAGAAATGTAATAATGTCAACTGTTTTATTTTGCCACTTTCCACCGATTTCGTGGTGCCATGGGCATGTGGCTTTGCTTATTAGTGTAATACACTGTGTACTCATCACAGCATGACTAAATTATCTGCAGTTTCCTATGGCATTTCTTGGACTTGGAGTGCATTAGCGGGCCATGCACACAAAAACAGATGTTGTTGTTTTGGTGGGGTGTCAAATGTTGAAGTGTTAGATTGTAAACAAGAGTACTAGGGATAAAGTTTGGAGTTTTAATGTGATAAGGAAAAAGGCAAACTGTTTTTTTCCTTAAAACACTTTTATTCTACTACTTTCTAACAGTTTCTTTACAAATATGGTTAGTATACATAACAAAGATTACAAATATCAATAACATTAAAACAAACAAATCCCCCTATTCACTATTTTGCACTTTTCTTCACTGTGACCTGTGCCCAGTTTCATCTCATTTTCCAGAACTCCTCATGTGACCCGCTCCAGGAAAAGGTGAAATAGAGTTATGTACATGATTAAAAAGTCCAGGATATAAGCTTTCATTTGGTACATAGTACAGCTCCCTAGCCCCTCCCGTTCCGGTGATATGATGTTTTTGCATATTAATGGTTCCATGGAATTCAAAATACACAACTGAAAAAACAGGCTTCGAAACACAACAAAACTGAGACAATACATTGGAACCATGCACTCTTAAAAGGTTTTGTTTCATTTTATTTGTCAAATTTCAGCTTTTTTAAAATTAAATCTGAAACTTTGGATATTAAAGTTGTCATTTAAGACAGAAATGAAAATCTAATTTTGACAAAAATATTGACCCTATTTTCAACAGGCCATTACTCACAAATTGCACAGCGCGACTTATGCCACCTTTTCCTGGAGCGGGTCACATATATAAATGTTTCCAAAACACTGTAATTTATGCCTGCAAAGCTAGATATGTTTACAAAAAGCGTACATGAAGTAAATCAAATGTATTGCAAAGAGCAAAAGAAAGTTAGTGCCATGATGAAATGAAGCAATAGTAATTCTTTCATATGCTATTTCAAAATACTTTACATAATGTCACCAGACCTTTTGATCTCTTCACAGTATGAATAGGGTTGGGATGGGTAACTAGTCCACTGCAAGGCATTGATAATGCCTCTACCCATATTATGTGTGGAAGTGTCCTTGCCCTGGCTGGGTTCGAACCAGCAACCTGCAGGATTACCCGCAGACCACAAATTCAATATTTCAGACCACTAAAACCATGGCACTTCCACAATACAATTTGTACTTTCTACTCCTGAAATATATGACAACTAATTGATAGTAGAAAGTAGAAAAGATAGTAGAAAGTAGTGTTGGGTGTTTAGGGTTACTTTTAATTATTTCTGATTATAACATTATTGCATTCTTCTCGTGACAGAAAATAACCAAGGATTGTCTACCAGGGAAACAGGTAAATATACTTAAACTTTAAAGAGAAAATAGTGTAACTATATTGATTGATATAGTTTAAGACGATTTCCTTTTTATACTTCGTCAAAAAGAAAAAAAGATAAAAGTTGGGCGCTGATCATCAACCACTAGTTCAAGAGTCTGGTCAAGATACTTCACAGCAGAATATTCTGTGCCAGCAAAACTATAGCTGTTTTTATGATAGTGGGCAAATTGTTATCCCCCTGTGTGTTTTGTGTGATATAGTTTGGTCAGGTTAAAAGTGCTGTCATGAAAAGTCTGACTTCAATCTCAACCAAAGTTGGTGACAAGGGGGGGACTTCTGATCATAATTTTACTTGAGTCCTGTCGCAAGTCCTGCCGCCAGTCCTGCCGCAAGTCCTGTCGCAAGTCCTGTCGCAAGTCCTGTCGCAAGTCCCGTCGCAAGTCCCGTCGCCAGTCCCGTCGCCAGTCCCGTCGCCAGTCCCGTCGCCAGTCCCGTCGCCAGTCCCGTCGCCAGTCCCGTCGCCAGTCCCGTCGCCAGTCCCGTCGCCAGTCCCGTCGCCAGTCCCGTCGCCAGTCCCGTCGCCAGTCCCGTCGCCAGTCCCGTCGCCAGTCCCGTCGCCAGTCCCGTCGCCAGTCCCGTCGCCAGTCCCGTCGCCAGTCCCGTCGCCAGTCCCGTCGCCAGTCCCGTCGCCAGTCCCGTCGCAAGAAACTGGTTGAACAATGACAAAAAATACTTTTGTAAATGGTTCATTTGAATAGCTAGCGACTTGACTTGAGACTGAAGGACTTGTGATGGACCTAAATACAACTCTGCTTGATGACGTAAGACATTTGCGGTCAAAGCTAATCTAGGGGTCAAATGAGGTCATCTAGGGGTCAAATGAGGTCATCTAGGGGTCAAATGAGGTCAATATTGATTTAACTGACTGGATGTCAGCATGTGACCCGCACAAGTTGCACTTGCCGTATTTTGTTTCGGTCCACTTTATGTGTGAATAACTAAACGATGATCTTTTAGCATGTGCATGATTAGTAAGTATGCTGCCACCAACAGTTTTTGATAAACCATTTCATTTTGTATTATTTCCCATGAAGGGCTGATTGTTGGAGTAGCGGGTCTGGGCGTCTGCTTCGTGTGCCTTCTAGTTGCCTTCATCATAGTCATGGTATGTATACGATGTTTCAGTACAATCGTCAGTCGGTCAGGTTTTTGGTGTACGCATGGATTGATGTAGAGCAGCCAAAATGACAACCCTAACCCTAGCCCAGTAGGACTCCCTACGCGTTGCAGAAGGAATTAAAAATATTAAGCTTTTAAAAGTGGGGTTTGGGGGGGGGAGGGAAATCAAACATAATATTCAAACTTTTTACCTCATTGTAGACCCTAATTTTACACCCACATTATACTGTTATTGTGATTATCTTTCCGAGAAGTTCAGGAATTCCATATGCTATGCTGACTGACTTTTTCGGAAAAGTAAACTTAAAACAGCGTTAACCAGTTCGCGCCGGATGACGTATATAAACACAAAGTTATCCTCAAATTCAAAACGGATGACGCATAAACACGCCAAGTTCAAGTTCGGAAATGTCTGTCAGCAGCGAGCAAGACCGGAAATGCGTGGGTGTGCTTCCCGGCACTATCGGCCTAAACCCGCTTCGGATCGAGTTTCGTTAAAAATAATTTTAATAATGTTAAAATAATCCCGGCGCGAACAACAGTTTCATACGAGTCAAGTTCGTATACGACGTGCGTTGTATGGGACGTGTGTTAGTTGTATGTGCGGTGCTGCGTGCACGCCTAATATCAATGCATGCAGCATGGATCGATTGATTTATTTTCCTGAAAATTGTCGACCAGCGGAATTCCTGAACCTCGCAGAAAGATAGATAAGAACACGAACAGTATATGTGGGCAGTTGTTAGCTTCTACATGTACAACAAGGTAAAACATGAACAAATTATGTTAAAGTTTTGAATCTAATTACTGCGGGATCTCGCATCCTGGGCGTCAGTTGTAGTGCAATAAAAACATCGTCCAACCTGGGCTATCCTAATAATACCCTAGCCACATCAGTGGGGCTACTCTAACCCACCCTAACACTAACCAAACCTGCACGACGATGACGTAGCCAAAGCTGAAAGATGATTGGTTGTAGTCGAACAGTGCCTTTCGTTGTTTTTTTCGAACCGAAAGAAATCAGATCGATGATAATTATGGTCCGTTTCGTTAAAAGGGCACCAAGTTCTGAAATCCCCCACAATGTCATGTTTTGGATTGTTTATTTATCCTATTTCAAACATATGGTTGTGAAACCAACCTAGTGTCTTCGTTCCCGCGAAAAAATGTAAAAACTCCAGTTGTTTACATGTAAGGTACATTGGACATGACAGTGTACGCATCTGTTTTTCCCTGTTGTTTTTATTTAATATTTGATAAACGTTGTGTGTTTCCCATAAATTGAACACGGCACCAATGCACACATGTGACCCTCTCTGCAAAAATGAGTCTGATGTCGAAAAATACATTTTTTACGTAAAGGGCTGTTTATTGTCTCAGAGGTGATTTTTCTTTCAACAAATAATATTGTTGTTTTAATGCATATTGGTTTCTCCGAAACCTATATTTTCAGATCTGATCGATTGAAAAGATTGTTTTGATCCCTAAATTAAATTTAATACAGGTTTTGTCATTCTCTTACCATAGTATCTGATGAAGCACTACAATTGTAAATCGTCGTGTGCCAAGGAAAAGGATGTTACAGCCCAGGCACGCAACAAATCACTTTTTGAGATAATCGAGTTTAAAGGTTTTGTGCTGCCATTTCTAAATTAAACCCTACATCAGGCTGAAATTTCGACTTGTAAATCTTGTGAATAGTTCGAATAGAACCGTGTATTTTTTATATAAAACTGGTACTTAATTTTATTTCAAAATATCACTTAATTATGAGGTTATTTACATATTTATGCTAACGACCTTATACCGGGAACTATTATCGCTACAAGTGTGTTAATGTCCCACTGATGTGTGGAGGTGAACACACTTCAAGTGTAGCAAGTTTTGTTCCATTGGTATTACACGCTAACGTCCTTATGCCGGGTAACAATCCTTACGACCTTTTACCGGGAAAAAAACTCGCTGCAAGCGTGTTAACATCCACTGATATGTGGAGAGGTGAACGCACTTGTAGCAAGTTTTGTTCCATTGATATTATTCGCTAACGTCCTTATGCCGGGTACACAAAATTGCAAAACGCCTTCCGTCCTTTTTATTTAATTAATTACGTCATAATGACGTAATCCCTGGAGACGAAATGTATTCCAAATGAAAGATGTTTTGATTCTCTATCGGTTACCCGAAAAATACGAATTTGACCTTTTGACCCATTTTTAGCCCTAACGACCTTTTTCCGGGCACACGACGAAATATTCATTTCTTTTCAAAGACATTTTGAATTTAACAACACTAAAGAGTTGTGCCATATATCAAATGAAAGCTTATTTTCTCCTTTTTCTGACCAACTGTACAATTGAAGAAAAAAACAATTTTTAACACATCAGACTAATTTTTGCAGAGTGGGTCACAAATGTGGTTTCTTACACGTCCACAAAAGGCGAACACTTTCTGGCTGGAATTATATGACTACACCCAAACAGTTCGAGTTTTGTGGGTCATTTCGTGATCCCCAAAACTCATTCTGCACAAGAATAACACAAAAGTGCCCAGTTTCTAGAGGATGGTTGTACGGATGTCTATATTCTACGTTTAGATGCTCTTTTCAATTAACATCATTTTGTTCAAAATGCGTTTTGTAGCCTAATTCAGTCCAATTTCGTAACCAATTTTGTTTCTTTCCATTTTACCTTGTTGAGCTACAGAAACCAATATAGCCTTATATTTTCTCTGCAGATTCGCAACACCTCTACCCAGGGACACGCGCGCCGCCCAAGTGATGTTGATGTGAACGAAAACGCCAGAAAAAAAGATAAACAAATCGACATTTAAGTTTATTGGTCTTTAAAGGGATCGTATACGTTTTGTTATTACTCCAAAAATTAATGGCAAAAAAATTAATGGCAATGGTAAGAAGTACAGCAGCTTTTGGTAGTATAATGCATTTTTAGAAACTTTTCACTTCGAAGTACTCCTGTTATGGAAAAAGATATCACTTTTTATCCCCAAAAATTTGAATCTGAGAAGCGTTACTGCAGTGACGTTTCTCAGATTGTGTGTTTCAACGCAGATTATTTTTCCTGCGTGGACATAACCGCTCCAGATTTTCGGCAATATCTCAAAATCGCTACCACCTTTTTAAATGAAATTTTTCCAGGTTAGTTTTATGGTATATATCTATATGTGACCTGTCATCACAAAATGAGAGTATAGTCGGAAATATTGAAAATTAAGATATAGGTATTTTCAAATTCTTCAGAAAGAGCTTTCCAATGATACATAACACTTGGGGGTTTGCACTAAAAACTTTTACAGCGCTCTAGAAAGTCATGGGTTTCACAAAATTTGTTTGGGAGAAAACTTACTTTAAACATCTTAAACAAAAACACGCAAAAGATTACAGACAGAACGAGTAAGGTTCGGTTGAACATAGCAACGGCTATGTTCTTCTTGAAATTTTTCACACGTACAAACTATTGTATAAACAACAAAATATCAAAATTTCAAAAACGTGGGATACTTAAGAGGACCTGATTTGCATATTTAATTACCACGTTAATTAGACCACTAATGGACTTTATTCCAAACACTAACTGCGCAAAATCGCGTAATTTAAGAGGTTTTCGATCATCTGATATCACCCAAAAAATGGGAATATGTAGAGGAGGGATTGGGCTTTCCAAATTACGCAAAATCTTAAAATTAACCACACCTTCATATTTTGACCTTGGATGGCCATGAATCACATTTGTGGTGACAGGTCATATGACAGGTCATATGATTAAAACAAACAGTGGGTTTTAATTACCAAACGTATACGATCTCTTTAACCAGTTCGCGCCGGATGACGTATATAAACGCAAAAATTTCCCCAAATTCAAAACGGATGACGAATAAATACGCCAAGTTCAAGTTCGGAAATGTATGTCAGCAGCGCGCAAGGCCGGAAATGCGTGGGTGTGCTACCCAGCACTATCGGCCTGAACACGCTTCGGATCGAGTTTCGTTAAAAATAATCCCGCCCGTCGGCTCGGCGATGTAAAAATAATCCCGGCGCGAACTGGTTAACTAAACTAGCTTGCGACATTTAACCAGTTCGCGCCTGGATTATTTTAACATTCACAAAGCCCAGACGCAGGGTTATTTTTAACGAAACTCGATCCGAGGCGGGTTCAGGCCGATGGTATCGGGAAGCACACCCATGACATTTCCGGCCTTGCTCGCTGCTGACAGACATTTCCGGCCTTGCTCGTGACGTGTTTATGCGTCATCCGTTTTTAATCTGAGGAAAAGTTTGCGTGTATATACGTCCACCGGCGCGAACTGGTTAACCCTCACTACCCACAAGTTTACAAGGAGAATACATTATTACGAAGAATCAGCCTATTGTTTCGTAGATCATCGCCATTGTGCATACAGCGCATGTGTAAATGGTATAGGCCTACGTACAATAGACCGATTGCGCCCCCTAAGTCACGTGACCTATAGTGGGTATTAAACATCAACAAACATGGCGTCCTCCATAGCAAAGTGCCGCTGTTGCAAAGTACATGATGTTGCAAAGTACATGATGTTTGTTGCATTTGTTTCTTCGATCGAGGCTTTTCTTTCTCGAAATCGCTAGTTCTAGTGCTAGTGCCAGTCCCAGCGTTCCGTGCCAGTACCACATCGTGAACATATTAAACGTTCTTTGTAGAATTTCCAAAACTTGCTGGAACTGTCCTTACTGGCTTTATTCAGCCATTCCGGTAAGGTCTCTGGTACAAACTCCAGAATATTCTTCAGAGATTTTGAGAAAAGAAAAGCCTCGATCGAAGAAACAAATGCAACTGCAGCAATTTGCTATGGAGTTTGCTGTTTGTTGATGTTTGATACCCACTAATAGGTCACGGGGCTTATCTGGTGTCCAGACGTATTGTCAGGTACCAGACTATAATTTTGTTTCTTTTTGGGGGTTGCCGAATGTTCGTCACGAACAGCGCCACCATTTGTCAGTGTTTGAACATGTTAATGAGGGGGCCAATTACATTTACGGTGATTAACCCCAATTAATGTCATTTTATACCATTTTATCACCCCTGGTCTTGTTACTTACACACCAAGGCACATTTCAAATTATTAAACAGCAATTCTTCTTGAAAGGTCTGCGTAGAACCTTTAAAGTAGACTTCAGATTAGCGACTTAAAATTGAGTGGCCTTCATGACTAGATGTCTCTATGGAATTGATTATAAATCACTATTATTCAGATTGTATATGATTAAAACAATCATATCGTAGAGAAATCAGCTCTAGTATGAGAGTACGGTCAAGAGGCGCGAGAATATACTTCATGCAAAGTATGGAGGGGAATTTCAGAGTAACCTCACGAAGACTAAAATGAGACACTGTTCAGACAAATTCTCTTTGCATTGCAACATCTGAGTCTGACGTTAAACTAAACTTCATTCAACTGCTCCCAATCAGACACATACACATCTAATTCCCTCTGCCACCGCCAAAATCCTCTTTTATCTCTCGATTCGAACAAAGAGGGGTAAACCTTAAGCACCATTCAAATTCTTGTCCATATTTTTATGTTTGCATGTACGCATAACTGTTCATCAACTTCATTGCACATTTATAATCTTAGTTAATTTTCACTTTACTACATATGAAGCAATATACGGGACCGAGAAACCCCCCCCCCCCCCCCCCCCCCCCCTTGCAATTTGATAAGCCAGTTTAGGTGACATCACCAATCGTATTTTCTGGCCAATAGAAATGCGCGCTTGTGGCAGAGAGGGCGCTAGACTTGTTCATTTACAAAACAACATTTGTAATTTCCCAAGCCCATCAAACTATAATGCAGGTTTTGCTAGGTTTTGGCAGGTTTGGTACCAAACAGTACTAGCAACTTGTGGTTAGACTTTGTTTGACTCAGTATTATGTATATAATTGTTATTGAATCAAAGTAAAGTACTTAAGCTTTTAGGAGTCGAAGCTTTGTTCTTGCCGTTTATGAACTTCGTAGGGCGTAATGCACCATATACTTAAATTAAACACTAAATATTTTAATTAAACGATAAGTGTTGAAGGTGGTAAACGCCATTTGCAAACATAAAACAAATCAAACTACTGAATTATTGTGAAATACCTTACTTACTTGCAAGTGAATAACAGTCTTGAGCATCCTATCAAATCATGGCACCTGATGTGCTGTGGTTGTCATTTGCGGGCAATCGTTGACAAAAAACTGACAAATTAGTGCACATTTTATTTCCAATACTGTTGTTACACACCGTACTTGTGAATAGGTGCAAGCCAACTAGTCCGGTTTCCTAACCTGAGAATCCCCTGACATCTATACATTGCTCTGTTTTGTCTGAAGGAAGTCAAGGAACCAGACTGCAAAACAGTATTATATCTTTTTGGTTTTTTGAGCATCTCTATGAGCACAACACTTTATACAGGGGCCAATTTCACAGAGCTGCTAAGCACAAAAATTTGCTCTTGGTAAAAACAAGGTTACAGACCAATTTTTCACATGATCTTTCTTGTTTTGGATTGATAATCAGCTGGTGTTTTGCTTAGCATGAAAAACACGTAGAATTTTGGCTGATAACTTGTTTTTAATGAGCAAGACTTTTTTGTGCTAAGCAATTTTTTTGTGCTTAGCAGCTCCGTGAAATTGTCCCCAGGTCAGCATCACAACATTTGCTAGTATTAACTATAAACCTATCCATTTTCGAAAATTACAAAAATTAGCAAAAGCAAACGGTGGGTACTATACATTTAACCTGTGGTTGTGAACCCTGTGTTTATTAATGTACAATGTATATAGATTGTGCAAGTAATTATTATCGATCGCGCTTTTTATTCTTCAGGAAATCTGTATCTGTACTACAATGTATACAATTTTAGAAACCGTATAAAAATGGTCAAACCAAAACTGACAGATGCTTGGCCAGACCTTTCAAATTTATTCAAGTACAGAAGCACTGGTATACTTGGTAGATTAATTTATTGTCTTAAAAGTTTAACTGCTTAAGAACTGGTGCATTTTTGCTTAATATTGAATTTGTTAATTATTTGTTTAATGTAATGAATAGTCTCTGAAGAAGATCTTGTTAAGATCGAAATATTAGGCCCTCTTAATTTATTTGATTTTTATATTTCAGGTCATTCCAGCCAGTAAGCAGCAGTTTGCAGCAGTTTTAATCTTATTCATGTAATGAATAGTTAGCATACAAATTATAAATGAGAGATGGAATGCCTCATTTTACTCAGCAAGTGGAATGGAACAGTTCACCTGTTGCACGAATGTGAAACTTTTTCTCATTACTTTGTATTATTACAACGTCTAGGTCATTTTGGGAATTATTCTGGCGTTAGAAAAAGATGTGTATAATAATTATGGAAATGCAAAAAAAAATTACGAAATAAAATTAAGTAAATTTGCTGGTCAAACTTTCTTCAAAATAAAGCATTTGTGTGTGTGTGTGTTGTGCGTTGGTTGTTTTGCAATCTTAACATTTGTACACTTTAATTTTGGTAAATGGTTCCTTCAATATTTGCATGCTTTCAAAGTGTTCACGACAAGGAATTTGTTTCACCTTATTTGACATGGTTATGAGACGGGCAAAGCATACTGGCCGAAACGTTGAAGATCTCCGTTTTTTCCAGAACCACATATCTCGCTAAAGAGTATTACTTTGATGTTACCGCAAACTACTTATTTTATTGCCTTTTCGCCATGCAAATCTCGTATGGTTATGAGTTGTTCAGTTATTTATACTTATTTATACAGTTATTAAAGGTAGGATACACCATTTGCAGATATCGAACAAATATATTACCGAATTATTAAGAAATATCTTACTCATTTGAAAGTAAATAATGATTCTAGGCATCCAGCAAAACGATTGCGCTAGATATCCTGTAATTATTCCAAAAAATATAATTTTATAAAGAAAAATTCGAGATCGCCAGACGGCGATCGTGAAAAAACAAAGATAACATAAGAAAAACTGCTCGACGCCGGTTGAAAACAAACGCTGTTTTCGTGCTTTTCTCGGCATCCATGATTGTAAAACTTCGGACAGGTCAGTTAAACGATATTTACTATAAAATACAACCCAAATGTCCACATATTCATGATAATTCAAGCAATTACCAATGGTGTATCCTATCGCAACCTTTAAGTTTGATTGGCTCGATCCCTTGGTTTAATAGTTAGGGGGCGGTGCGCAGTGGGGTCAAGAAGAAAATGGGGAGGGGCAGTCAAAATAATTTGATGATATCCAAAATCTAAGCGGAAAAGTAAGAAAATAGAATGTAAAATTATAACCCACATAACGTCAGATTATCGCTTTATTGAGGTACAATCTTTGGTATACCAATCCAATTTGAAAATGTGAAGTTTTGGTACTGGTAGTGACTGGCATATTTCAATGCCTTGCACGCCTAATTATATCATGCATGGGGCCGGGGATGGACCATTCTGCATGGATCACAATTTGCATCTTAATTAGCCTTGTTGATTAGTACACGTTTTGCAAAGTGAAGGTCTTAAACCCTTCACGTCGCATTACTACACTCTGGTAAACCTAAGTTGTGAAGTTGATTATTTTGTTCTCTAAGCTGGCATAAAGGTGTGACAGAAGCATAATTCAACAACCCCTTGTCAACTACCGACTCCCTTACGTCATTTCCCTTTCACTGCGACTAGTCCCCCCTTTTTTTAATCGGTTGACATTTGTACGTTGATTCGGGATCGGGATCACGTTTTAACGGACCTGCTCCAGAAGTAGATTCGCAAGATATAGAAATGGGCGGCTCTAGTAGTCTAGAGAAAATAAGTTTTGACCTCACACAATGGTGAATTATGACTAATTTGCATAAATCGTTAATCCCTACCGCGTAATATATTTATTCCTATATTTGGGTATATTATTATTATTATTATTATTTTGGAAAAGTTTATTTTGGTGATTCTACTTGCACATCCTTACTTCAATAACATTTTCTAAAGCTTTACGTCCCATCCGAAGGACGAAACAATATAGTGGTTTAATTGTCTTGCTTAAGGACACACGTGTCGACACCGGGACTCGAACTCACGCTCTGCGGAACAGAAAACCGGGTTCTTAACCGCCCGGCCACGACACTCCGCGCGTAATGATTATTCAGTAGTTTTAACAATGGCGCTAATATATTGTTATTGCTCATTCAAGTTCCAGTAGTTACACGTAGCCCAGAGGAACATTAAAGCACTTTGAAAAACGACTTCTGCTCTCACAGTAGCTTAGTTGATAATGGTTAGGTTACTATATATCGTACGACTGGGGTTCAAAATCGGTCTCTGCTCATTTTTCCTTGACTATTTTTGGTCTCCAAGTTTATTGTC
>JBAIAA010001405.1:0-19661 GCA_037893245.1 Crossaster papposus | reverse complement strand
CGGCTAGTCATCATACCGCGACTAGTCATCATACCGCGGCTAGTCATCATACCGCGACTAGTCATCATACCGCGGCTAGTCATCATACCGCGGCTAGTCATCATACCGCGACTAGTCATCATACCGCGGCTAGTCATCATACCGCGGCTAGTCATCATACCGCGGCTAGTCATCATACCGCGGCTAGTCATCATACCGCGACTAGTCATCATACCGCGGCTAGTCATCATACCGCGGCTAGTCATCATACCGCGACTAGTCATCATACCGCGACTAGTCATCATACCGCGGCTAGTCATCATACCGCGGCTAGTCATCATACCGCGACTAGTCATCATACCGCGGCTAGTCATCATACCGCGACTAGTCATCATACCGCGGCTAGTCATCATACCGCGGCTAGTCATCATACCGCGACTAGTCATCATACCGCGACTAGTCATCATACCGCGGCTAGTCATCATACCGCGGCTAGTCATCATACCGCGACTAGTCATCATACCGCGGCTAGTCATCATACCGCGGCTAGTCATCATACCGCGACTAGTCATCATACCGCGGCTAGTCATCATACCGCGGCTAGTCATCATACCGCGACTAGTCATCATACCGCGGCTAGTCATCATACCGCGACTAGTCATCATACCGCGGCTAGTCATCATACCGCGACTAGTCATCATACCGCGGCTAGTCATCATACCGCGGCTAGTCATCATACCGCGACTAGTCATCATACCGCGGCTAGTCATCATACCGCGGCTAGTCATCATACCGCGGCTAGTCATCATACCGCGGCTAGTCATCATACCGCGACTAGTCATCATACCGCGACTAGTCATCATACCGCGACTAGTCATCATACCGCGACTAGTCATCATACCGCGACTAGTCATCATACCGCGACTAGTCATCATACCGCGACTAGTCATCATACCGCGGCTAGTCATCATACCGCGACTAGTCATCATACCGCGGCTAGTCATCATACCGCGACTAGTCGTCATACTGCGACTGGTCATCATGCAAGTCAGTTTCATGTTTTTACCCACCAGCCTGATCTCAGGATCTTAAAACCTATTAACCCTTTGACGCCGGGGAGTGGCTATGGCTGCGGCCTGCTAATCCGTCTGTAATACTGTTGTCAGCTGCCCTACACCGTAGAACACCGCGTCAAGGGGTTACCGTTTTAAAGATTACTTAGATGGGATTTAAAGCTATAAGTACTTCCTTATAAATAAGCATTTTGTCTAAGCACGCAATCAGCTATCCTCGTTTGCTGACTAAGATATGTATAAACATTAAAAACATTTTTTTTTATAAAGCAATTTGGTGGCAATATTCTTTTCATTAGTGACCAAGTTTACTTTTTCATCTCGGCCAGCTCCAGTTCTTCCTGCTGTGCCTGGCTGATAACCGTGACTGGTCGGTGTCGGTTCCGCGATTCAAGGTGAGGGGTCATGGGCTGGGTCAGCTTGGCCTTCTTGGGCCGGTCGACAGCAGGCTCTGGTCCTGCAAAAAACAGAGTGAAACCCATAATCGGTTAATTCTGAAACGCAAATCCGGAATCTTTGTTTCAATTAATGGACAGTAGACGTTCGTGCCAGGATTATTTTGACATTGACCGGGCCCAGGCGCAGGATTGTTTTTCAACAAACCTCGATCCCAGGCGGGTTCAGGCCGGCATCTGTGGGTAGCACACCCCTATTTCCAGCCTCGATCGCTCGCTGCTATAGCCGGTCGCCGACAGATTTTGTTGGTTAAAAGACTTCTTAATTACTCCAAAAACCAGTTATCGAGTCGAAGCCTGTCAGAGATGGTGCCATGGTTTCAACAATTCCAATCTTACCCTTGTTTTGTTCATAGAGGGGCCTAGAGCGGAATCGATCCGGGGTCTTGCTGTGGAACTGGCTGACGACCAGGGCGGCGGGTCTAAACTGGTAGCCCTTCTTCTCCCCGGAGAAGGACTCCTCGTGGGTGCGCTTCCGGTTGTCCGAGAAGTTGAACGGCATGGGCTTAGTGGGGCCATGTGTTCTGGACTGAGAGGGGTATGAACATAAACAAAAATGCTTCTCAAATCTAATCCATTTTTCCAATTTTTTACTTGCTTTAAATAATTCAATAAAATAGGTGCGAGATGATTCCGTATATAATGACATGATTTGTTTTCTCTAGGGGTGTGCATTGATGAATAGTTTAGCAACAAGGTACCCGATCAAAAATATCACGAGTACCCAGGTACCCGTTTTTTGTGTTTTGTCAGTGTTGTCTCAAGCGGTTTTTTAAATAAAATCAGTTGGGTGGAACTCGAACCCAGGACCAACTATCTCGGCCCTCACAGGTACACAGAGAAGCAAGAAGTGACCAAGTGCTTTGCTCAAGGACACACGCACCGCAACCCCAGGCTGGGTTCGAACCCTCAACCTGCAGAATTACACCGCAGACCACGAATTCAATGCTCCAGACCACGAGGACACGACACTCCCCTATAAACATGGAGATATATATATAAATACATGTATGCAAACATCACTTACTGGGGATGGTACGTATTTCCGCAGATTGTCGACGAAGTCCTTGGGCAGGGTTTCTTTTCTCGTTTCCATCGGGTGGCTCTTGAGCCGGGAGTCCGTCTCAAATCGGAACTCCTCGGGCCTGGTGGGCTGGACAGCCGCATGGACCGGCACCACGGGCACCGACTCCTTGACCGCCTTGTAGGACTGGGCCGACTTCTTACGGATGGCGGCCAGCTTGTGCTGGAACTGGGCGATCTTGTCTAGCTCTATCTGCTCGGTGGTCTTGTGCTGGGCGTTGGGCTTGGCCACAGTGCGTCTGCAAACAAAAAGGTTAAGAACAAAGAACTGTTTTTGGTCGTCAGTCATTGGTTGAGCATTTTGGTCGTTGATCATTGGTTGAGCGTTTTGGCCGTTGTTTATTGGTTGAGCAACCTCCAACTCGTTGAAACAGAAAAGAGAATTCTGTCATCTGCTGGGTGTGTCATCCGCAGCTCAAGTTTCTAACGTGTGCGACAAACAACTTTCAGTCAGTTAGTTACTTTTACCTGAATTAGAAGCTTACTGTGGAGTACCCTAGAGCGACATTTGTTACGTTGGTACATAATATTCCTTGTGATTCATCTACAAAAACCTTATAAAAATACATATGGGTTCATTTTGTTGTCTGTAGTTTGTAAAATAAATCTTGCAACATGACAAAAGAATGTAAAAATATAAAAAATAAAAGTCCCCCGTTACATCGGAGTACTAATTTTGTGATAAAATTTCTCAACAAAAATTTAAAAAAATCCAATTCTGTTCAGCATCCAAGAGAAATATCAGGGGTAAATTTCTTTAAATAATTTAGTCCATAGATGGCATTTATACTAGAAATGTAGCAAAATGTCACACCTTGTGTCCCAACTTCATAGAATGACATATATGCTAAATATATCGCCAATAAACAAAAATAAAACAAACAAAAACCCAAACAAACACAAAAGAGCAAGACAAAGATGTACTCACTTCAGCAGTGACGGGGTAGTCGGGATAGTCAGGTTAATCTTTGCTTTCAGCTTAGGGCAGGGCCTCTTTGCGTCCGGCTGACCGACCTGCGAAGCCTCGCTGCCCGTCTTGCGTCGCTTGCTGATTGGCTGGTCCATTGACGACACTCGGCCGCGCGAGTGATGACCCAGCGCCGAGCTGGCCGATCGCCTCTTGATGGCTTGAGAGGAGATGCTAGGGCGCTTTGGCCGGGCCGGTTCAGCAGAGCGACGGCTGTGAATTAGCCTGGGCGACTTGCGCGTCGGTCGTGGGGCAACCTCGACGGACCGTTGTCGGGTACGAGGCCTACATTGAATGATAATAATACGGTGGTTCTTTTGAGCTCCAACAAAAGATTCCTATTTATTTTGATTCCACCTTAATATATTCCCATTTATACTCCTGGGTAAGGAGAGGAGTTTGTAGTAAAGTTTCTTGACCAAGAACACAAGCACACGAGCCAAACATTAAACCAAAAATTATAAAAAATCAGCATCTTTGGAATAAACTTGATTACAATCAGCAAAAACAGAAAAGTAACCCATAAGTCACAAAAAACTAATAATTTTCAAGAACCCTAACATAGTCCAATGATTAAAAAAATATTCGCAAAAATAATAGGAAAAGAATGTTAGAAAACTAGAAAAAAAGTAGGAATGCTTCAAAACCTGGATTACACATACTTTGCCTGTTCAGTCTCGCTTTGTCCACTGCTTGCGGTGGTCGTGTCATCGTCTCTCCTTGCAAAGCTGGAGACAATGTTGCCGTACCGCTTGCGAGGTCTGGCCAGTCCTTGTGTCCGGGGCTCCACTGGCTTGTCTTCCAGGCTGTCGGTAGACAGCTCGGCCACGGAGGAATCGACACAGGATGAGGCCAGGACCGTGGTCTCCCCCGGTCCTGAGGACTCCTGTGCGCTGTCGGTGGACATCTCGGCCATGGAGGAATCAACGTGGGATGAGGTCAGGGCTGTGGTCTTCCCTGGTCCCGAGGAGGACTCCTGTGCGCTGTCGGTAGACAACTCGACCACGGAGGAATTAACGCGAGATGAGACCAAGGCCGTGGTCTTCCCTGGTCCCGAAGACTCCTGTGCGCTGTCGGAAGACATCTCGGCCATGGAGGAATCGACACAGGATGAGGTCAGGGCTGTGGTCTTCCCTGGTCCTGAGGACTCCTGTGCGCTGTCGGAAGACATCTCGGCCATGAAGGAATCACTGCAGGATGAGGCCAGGGCCGTGGTCTTCCCTGGTCCTGAGGACTCCTGTGCGCTGTCGGAAGACATCTCGGCCATGAAGGAATCACTGCAGGATGAGGCCAGGGCCGTGGTCTTCTCTGGTCCCAAGGACTCCTGTGCGCTGTCGGTAGACATCTCGGCCATGGAGGAATCAACGCGGGATGAGGCCAAGGCTGTGGTTTCCCCTGGTTCTGAGGACAACTGTACTGTGACCTCGTCGTTCGTAACATCGCTAACAGCACTCCCAGGAACTGTCACAGAGGGCAAGAAATGGGAAAATACACATGGGTCATTCCCCGAAGTTGGAACACCTTGTCCTTCAGTCCTGAACCTGAAGACAATTTCAGTGTTCTACATATATAACTACACAACTTTGTTTAATCAAGTGTGTGCAAAATCATATTGATTTTGAAGGATTAAGGACTGTTAGCGTTAAAGTACAACAAACAGAATGGACCCCCATACAAGCTTTAGTTTAGTTAAAAAACAAGTAAATTATTGGATATAAACAATTTTTTTTTTAAATGTGGTCTACTGTGACAATTAATTGTTACATCAAAACATTTTTTTGTAACATACCCCTTGTAATTTATCCACTATAACCTTATACAAAACATTCTTTGATTCTCACAGAATATCCCATTGGGGGTTAGAGTTAACCAGTCTGCACCAGGATTATTTTGACATTGACCGGGCCCAGGCGCAGGATAGTACACCCGGCCTCATTCCCTGCGAGCCGGTCGCTAAAGGATATTTCCGGCCTCGCTCGTGACGTGTTTATCTGTGATCCTTTTTTTGTAATCCGGGGGAAACCTTTGCGTATACATGGCACCCGACGCGAACTTGTTAACCAGTTCGCGCCGAATGACAAATATAAACGCAAAGTTTTCCCCAGATTCAAAACGGATGACGCATAAACACGCCACGAGCAAGCCCGGAAATTTCTGTCAGCAGTGAGCAAGGCCGGAAATGCGTGGGTGTGCTTCTCGGCACTATCAGCCTGAACCCGCCTCAGATAGAGTTTTGTTAAAAATAATCCCGCCCAGGCCTCGGCTCGGTGATGTTAAAATAATCCTGGCTTAAACTGGTTAAGAACCGAAATTATGGGGTTGATGTATTTCTCAAATTACCTGCTGGTCTGTTATCCACACTGTCAGTCGGCATATCACAAGACTCCGATTCAGAGGAGAAAACACTGTCGCCCAGCAAAGCACTTTTCTGGTCGTCTGAGGTTCCCATCTGGGGTACCGATGACTCCTTTGGTGGGGTGTTCGTCTCTTGGGGGCCTTGAAGGGGAGGCGAAGTTGGAGTTTCCTGAGCTACGCTACTGGTGGTTTCGTCGTCAAATGTGAGAGGGACTCCATTCTCATGGTCAAAGTCTGCACAATGCAAATAAAAGAAATAAAAGAATGATTGTTAACAAGTTCGCGTTGAATGCAGTGTATGTACACACACACAAAAACTCTAGAATGTAAACAGATGACAAATAAACAAGTCACAAGCAAGACCAGAAATATCTGTCAGCGACTGGCTCATAGTGAGCGAAGCTGGAAGTATCAGGGTGTGCTACCCACAGATGCCAACTTGATCCCGTCTCGGATCAAAGTTCGTTGGGTTTCTTTAACCCTTGAGTGCTTTTAGGCCAAAAAAACCAAAAAACATGTTTAGCGTCACCGCCCGCTTCCTTTTTGTGGGCCGCCTCTTTTTTTCTTTTTTTTTCTTTTTTGAAAAAAATGATAAATATGACCATTTTGGTGGTAAAAAAAATTTAAAAAAAAAATTAAAAATTAAAGATATTAAATTTTAAGATCGTATTTTAGAATAAGCATCACTGTGTACATGCTCTGGAAATATATATTTTCTAATAGGAAGGCTAGGGGTGTGTGCATGTAGTCGTGTACAGTGCATACATGATCGACCCACGTGAATTTTGATTTTTAATCGTGGGTGAACCATGTTTTAATTTTAAATTGGAAGATAGGGTGTGACATGTCCACTACAAGACTCGAATTAAGATGTGTCGGGCGGCCATTTAAAAAAAAAAAAAAAAAAAAAAAAAAAGGGCCTCCTCCTTCCTTTAAAAAACATGGTTTTTTTTTTATTTGGCCTTACTAGAAAGTGTCCTGATCCCACC
Organism: Crossaster papposus; assembly: GCA_037893245.1. Lineage (NCBI taxonomy): Eukaryota > Metazoa > Echinodermata > Asteroidea > Velatida > Solasteridae > Crossaster > Crossaster papposus. The sequence goes on along the minus strand of JBAIAA010001405.1, from coordinate 12,760 downwards.
AAAGTTTGTCATGCAAAAACTGCTGTTGATGACCTTAGTCCATCAGAAATCAGAATCCACCAGTATTCTGAAAACAAATCTTGACTCCATCAACAATCCACTAACAAAAGTATGATGGATTCCGACAGATTCAGAATTTCATATTCGCAAAGTCATGTCATGCTTCAAGTTCAAGCAAACCCTGATATTTTGTGGGGCAGTCAATTTACTAGCCAGCTCAAGGTTTTAAGTCGAGTTGTACCACGGTCCACGGACGAGTTAAAAGACGGTTAAGTTGGAAAAAGAAAATAATTTGTCTCCAGTCGCTGAAACTTAGCAGGGTTGACATTCAAAATGAAGAATTATGCTGTGTAAAAACTTAACAAATAAACAGCTGTAAAAAATGTAATTGTAAGAAAATTTATATTTTCATTCAATTTTTTGGTGGTTAGAAAATGACATTAAAATGTTAGGCCTACAACAAAATGTGGTTATTCAGTTATTAAAATGTACAGCCTAGAACAGACGAATACAGGTCAACTCGTACGCGAGCCAACTCGTACACGACAAACGCGTACGCAAGACAACTTGTATGCGAACCAACTTGTATGCGAACCAACTCGTACGCGGATCAACTCGTACGCGGATCAACTCGTACGCGGATCAACTCGTACGCGTGCCAAATACTTTTTTGTTATCTTAAAAATACTAATCAAATGAAAACATTAGTCTAAAAATATATATTATTAAAAGAAGTTATCTCAAACGATGATTACGAAATTAAAACCAAGATGTATAATAAACAATAGTACAATAATTTTACAAAAGTCTTGAACATAGGCTAACTTATTCTTAAAAACCGAAAGAGATGAGACTGAACAGACTGAATCTCATGCAACTTGTATATTTTTACATTTAATGGAAATAAAATTGTTGACGAAAATGTATACAACAACTGAACAAGGTTAATAATGCCAAAAAGGTTAATAATGCCAAAAAGGTTAATAATGCCCAACATCGTACAGATTCGCCTTGGAATTGGATGCCCAGAGTATCTGCCTTTTTAATTGATTAACACCACCTATACCCGTGAACCACAATTTTGAACCGCATACGAGTTGGACCGCGTACGAGTTGGCTGGCGTACGAGTTGGCTGGCGTACGAGTTGGTTGGCGTACGAGTTGGTTGGCGTACGAGTTGTCCCGCGTACGAGTCGACCAATCTGTGTACGAGTTGTCCCGCGTACGAGTTGGTTCGCGTACGAGTTGACCTGTTTCCGTACAGACCATCATTAAATTATATTAAGACTTAATTGGAAATTACAACTTAATAATTAATTTAATTTTAAGTAATATAATTTCAAACCTGAAATAACATTGTACACATACAAAGCCCAATGAGCAATGCACTAAATGATTAAATCAACAAATAACAGTCATTTTTGTCATGTGCAGATGACCCCCCCCCCCCCCCCCCTCTCCCCTCCCATCCCACACAGTGCATGCAGTCTGCAGGCATTTTCATAGGCCATGCGTTAACTCACTGAACCACTCATCAGCGTTGTCGTCCTCGTTTTGAGGCACAGTAAAATCGACAAATTGTGGGCAATCCATTTCGTACACCTCGTCGACATACTCCGTCATCTCTACACCAGCCATTTGGGAATGTACTGCTATAAAAACAAATACATACAATTATTTTACAGCGTGAAAAAAACAACACTTTACGAAGAGACTTTTCCAGCCACGCAAGCAACTAACTTGTCTGTTTCAATTTCGTACGCTATTATACTGCACATCACGTTGACCAATCATCTTTCCGCTTTCTTCACGCATTCCTGTGCGCTGATTGGCTGCTCGGTTTGCTCATAGTCTGATACCGGCGGCAATCGGTCTGGTATCTTGTCTCTCATCAGCGAGAGCATGCAACAAACGAAAACGGTGAATCACGAAAACACACGGCCATCGGGTCATCATCGTAAACTCAGATGAAAAGTGACGCACGTAAACAAAATTAAGGAGATTTCGCTTTTTAATTTTATAGTATATTTAGTGGTCTTTTAAAGCATTTTTGTGTAAGTTTCAACGCAGCATTTTAATCGTCTGCATTGTATTTAACGTAAACACACTCTGGTTCGCACCGGTCTTACATTTTCATTTTTTGCCGTTTTGCAACATTTTAGTGGTCTTTTAAGTTTTAAAGCATTTTTGTGTAACATTGCAACATTTTAGTGGTCTTTTAAAGCATTTTTGTGTAAGTTTCAACGCAGCATTTTAATCGTCTGCATTGTATTTAACGTAAACACACTCTGATTCGCACCGGTCTTAACATTTTCATTTTTTGCCGTTTTGCAACATTTTCATATTTTGTTGCCCAATTTCTTGCCATCTTTTGTCCCATCTGTCTGTTTTCTCCCATCCGTCTGTTTTCTCCTTTTACCCCATTGCACTCAGTCGCAACATGAATGTGTTTTTATAGCTGAGCTCCATGGTTACAAACAGTTTTTGCCCGTGGTCTAGCCTCGTAGTCGTATAATTGTCTTTTTTTTTTAAACTCCCCCATTTTATTAATAAATCTAGTCAGTTTGAGTTTTGAGTTTCCTACATCAAATTCTCCATGGAGTCTCTGATCAGTGGCGGGCAGCGAGTTCTCCTGACATGGGGCGAGGGGCAGGCCCCGGAATGCATCAAGTCAGTGGTGGAGGGATTGGGTGGTGTGCTCGGGAAGAGTGGCAAACTGCAAATGGAGAACATTGACAGACTAGTCCTTGGTGAGAGAACGGTTTATTCTAAAATTGCATTTTTTGCTACAATCCAAGAAGCCAATGTGGCAACACAATGCGGCACCTTGTTAAACTAAAGCCTAAAGGACATTTCTCCCCGAAACCACCAAATATTTTCTGTTTTGGATTGTTTACTTATCCTAATTAAAATTTATGGTTGAAAGGAAACTATTCAAACTGTCTGACCCGACTTGAGAGAAAAAGTACAAAAGCAAAACTGAAACTACAATGAAATAATAGAAAAACTAAACCGACCCGACCCGACCCGACCCGACCCGACAATCCCGTACCCAGAGTCAGTTTCTGAACCCATTTTGAGAAACGGAAATAACAAAAACCAAACAATTCCCATGTGAAACTTGAAATAAAGTTGTGTTTTTAAACAGTAACTGTCATTTTGTTTGCACAGTTTATTGGTAGCTCTGTTTTTTCTGTTCAGCTGCACATCAAAAGTCGACCTTTGATGTGGCTTTGCTTGGAGCTGTCAACCCTCCCTCTGTTGTACACTCCATGGACCACCTTGCTGAGGTGGCCAGAATACTAAAGCCCAGTGGGAGGCTGTACATCAGAGAGCAGACCGCCCAAACAGGTACAAGAACACCCTAGGCATTTTTTGCTAGGATTCACCCTCAATCCAACAAGATCCTGTTGCTATTTCTTAAATTTGTTCACTGGAGGGGTGGCCACTGCTGTTACCCGTGTGCGAATTCCGCAATCGTCCATTCGTGATTGTTGCTATGTTGTGCCTTTTGTTCTCCGCAAACTAACACTAGGAGTAGAAGGGCACGATGTGATTTTGCTTTCAGCATGTTCAAAGCAGACACGGTCCTTAGCAGGGTGTGATTTCAACAAAAGATTTCCAAAATCACATCCAAATGCTCCAAATTGACATCCCGGGTTAAGTCGTTAAGATTCAAATTCACATTCACTGGATTCACATCCAATTTGAACATGTTGAAAGCAAAATCACATCATACCATTTTCCTAGTGTAAAAATGGACCCAAATTCCAATTAACTGAACCTGATTGTCAAAGATTATATTATTATTATTATTTTGACTTCAACAATACAATTACAGAAACAAAACACAAATAAATCGGAAACAAATCGGAAACAAATCGGAATACAAAACACGACAAAACCAATAACAATAAAACATTTTTTAAAAATATTTTATGAAAATATTACTACTCATGTGTTCCCAATAACCATTAGTTTTCTATTTTAACAGAGAACGGGCCAGGAAGGACAAAAGGCAAACTCGTGTCTCTTCTCAAAGTGGCTGGGTTTGTGGACATAGATGAGGTAACTATTGAATTAAGGTTCATGTTGTAATATTTGCATTATTTCCAATTTGTCAATAATATTGGAAGGCTATAATTGCAACTTAGTAGCTACTGAAAGAATGACACAATTTAAACCTTGACACCAACAGCCCAAAACTACCCCGCTTGATCCTGCCTTGCAGAGCATGGAAAATGGCTCGGATATCGTGATTGAGCTGTGTTGCAGTAATCCGGCCTTCGAAGTTGGGTCAGCAGTTGCGTTACCTCTGTTTGCAAAGAAGACACCCATTGCAGGTTTGTTTATTTAACCCTAACCCTGTCAGATCCAGCACAGTACTGTATCTGTGGTGACTGCTTGACCTTGCTGGACTCTGCACACAAGTCAATGTGACAAACAGCGTTCTCACCAGGATTTTTTCCAAGGGTGGGGGAAATCCATCGCCACAGCAGTTTTGAAATTAAGGAGTGGGGGGGTCCAAAAAGGAATTTATAAACCTTAGAATGGGAATAAATGACTATTTTTAAATAATAAAACAGAGAAAATCTGCATAAATATATTTAGGTGCAAATTATATCAAATTTACATCTAATTTTTATTAAAGTATAAAATAATACCAATTGGTAAAAAAATTATTACAAATTTACTGAAAGATCTACCGCAGCGAAGCGAAACACGTGACAATGCATTCTGACGTAGGCACTAATGTACACACAGAAAATAACTTGTTCACAGCGCTAGCGAGTCTAGTCGTAGTCTTGGTGCAAGACGTTGTTGTTCATTATCGCGCAACTATCGCGATTTAGCGCCCCTGCGCCTAACGACTATCAAACAATAGAGGGCGCTGTTGGGAAACTTCCAGATAACCACCACACATCGGCTCAGAACAGATTCGCGGCTTCCAGAATACGCCCTCTATCGGTGGAATAGTCGCGACGCGTTTAGTGTTGAGTGCATAGGCCATATGGTTTTATGGTTTTACTAACTCAACAAGAACGTCTTGCACCAAGACTAGTCTAGTCGCGGACGGCTGCATAGCAGCACACACATGATCACGCAAAGCTAGTACTGCATGCTATATGCTACCGGCTGGCACGGCGCGGCGCACGACTCGCACGAGGTGAGTGTACTCGGTCCCAGCGCAGCGCGTCCTGCAGACCCGCACCGCGCCAAACCCAATGATAAGACCGATGGGGCCGAGCCGTGAGTGAGAACAATGTTGGATTGTACGATACGTCGAGTAAATTGGTATTTCGCATGGAAATAATCTGCCATTCAGCAGATTCTGCAAGTGCCAGGTGATAGTTAATAGCACACAAGTTATTTGTTAAAAAAAACAAGCAACAGAATAATATACACTCTTTATTTACACATTTTTTAAAACGTGGCGGGGAATTGTTAAGCCGTGGCGGGGACATTTTTAGTGTGGCGGGGACTGGCGGAGAAAGTTATAGCGTGGCGGGCTGAGCCCATTTTCGCAGCAAGCGTGGCGGGCCCGCCACGCCTTAGTATGCCTGGCGAGAACGCTGGTGAAAAAGTATGCAATCTGTTGTGTCTGGCAGGGTTTCTAGCCAAAATACCCTGGAGGGTTAGGGTTAAAGAATATTGTAGAGTATACCACTCGCAGCTATCCAAAAAGTAACCCACCAATTTACTGTTGAAAAGCTCGACTTGTTTTAAAGATATTAACCAGTTCAAGTCTGGATTATTTTGACAATGACCGGGCCCAGGCACGGGATTGTCTTTCACGAACCTTGATCTGAGACGGGTTCAGGTCGGCATCTGTGGGTAGCACACCCTGCTATTTCAGGCCTCGCTCGCTGTGAGCCGGTAACTAAATGATATTTCCAGCCTTGCTCGTGACGTGTTTATCAGTCATCTGTTTTGAACTCCTGAAAAACAATTGTGTATACAAATGGTTAAATAGTAATATTTCGCATTTAATCTGTTGATTTTTGTCAATACGAGCTTCAAATTTATGCAAAACAGAAAACAAAATTCTGTACTGACGGGCATTTTGTTATTTACCTTGCAAGTATTTTAGTCCCAAAAACACTTAATGTAAATGGCAGGAATTCCTCCCGTTTTGGTCAGGTGATATCAGCAGCTACAGGACCTAACGATTCGTCAGAAAGTAGTCAGAATCTTTTGGTCTGGTAACCAGACTACCAACCAGTAACACTCGCTAAGTGGCCTATTGCCTAGTTACGTTCACAGTGAAATTTGCAATATAAAAATAAATTGATATGTAAATGTTCACTCCACCAATATATATTCTAAAATATTATTTAGAATGAATTTATTATGAAAGTCAGGTTTTTTCTTTCGTTTTGGTTTTCAGAGAAGCCTAAAACAGAAGCCAAGAAGGTATGGACACTATCTGCATTTGACATGGCGGACGACGATGTGGTAAGATTCATAGGATAAAATTAAATGATCAGTGTGTACAGTTTACCATATGGTGTTGGATTTTGTAAGAATGGGTACAGTTCCTAGTAAATTACACCATGGGGCTAGTGTTTGAAAGAAGAATGCGAACAATGATATAACTATTCCTTTGAAATTGGGGCTTTAGTTTGAAGGTAGGATACACCATTTGTAGATATCGAAAAAATTTACTACAAAATTATTAAGAAATATCTTAATAAGAAAATAATGATTCTAGGCATCTAGCAAAGTGATTGCACTAAATATCTTTAAATTTTATAAAAAGAAATTCGCGATCGTCAGATGGCGATCGCGAACAAAAAAAAGAACAAAAACAAATGCCATTTTTCTTGCTTTTTTGTCGGCATCCATGATTTTTAAAACTTCGGACAGGTCAGTTAAACGATATTTACTGTAAAATACAACCCCAATCCACCCACTCCTGATAATTCAAGCAATTACCAATGGTGTATACTACTTTGGTGAATTTAATGTTGGTATTAAACTCACTCTGTACTACTACTAACCTTGTAGTCCGGCTATTCCGACAGCTATTCCGACGACGCGCCTGGCCCGGGGCCGAAGCGCACGGCACCTGGACGGTGGTAAACACACCGCTGAATGTTCGGTGCTTCGCGTGCTTCGCGGACTGCGGAGTCGCGTACTTGTTCTATTTACAACGTTCACAAACACAAGGACGACGACAGACGAAGACAGAAGACTTGACGAGAATGACGATGATGACGAAGATATTATACACAAAGAAACCCGCTAAACTACGACGATATAGTCCAAACGTGGACGATAAAAACTTGGTGAGCTAAACGAACTAACTAGTCCGACAACGTGGAGAAACAAGATGGATGCCTAAAAACACCCTCGTGGAGTCGCACCAGTTAAAACTGATACGAAAAGTCGAGCTAACTAATATACAGGGTACCAACAGGCACCCGTGTGCCAATTGGTTAAAATGGCCACGTGATGACTGTACTTATTTACAAATTGTTATTTACAAGTACTGCAGCTGACCTTTGTCGGGCGGGTCAACCATTAAAGGAGATAGACGCCACACTACCTTTAACCAGTTCGCGCCAGGATTATCGTAACATGCAGCGAGCCGAGGCGCGGGATTATTTTTAACATAACTCGATCCAAAACGGGTTCAGACGATGGTACCAAAAAGCACACCCATGTATTTCCGGCCTTGCTCGCTGTTGACAGACATTTCCGGCCTTGCTTGCTGCTGACAGACAATTCCGGCCTTGCTCGTGACGTGTTCATCCGTCACCGAATCTCAGAAAAAAATGTTTGTGTGTATATATGTCCTCCGGCGCGAACTGGTTATTAGGCAGACCTACTTTTTGTTTCGATCCTAACAGAGCTCATGACAATAATCCTGTTAGGATCCTTTTTGGACCTTTATATTGTGTGTTGTAAAAATCAAGTTAAAACAAATGTCTGTATATGCTGCATTTCCCCTAATTTCACTAGTTACTAAATCACTAATTCTTACTTTAGTTGTTTACCCCTTTTTTAGGTTTTTAAAATTATGTTTGAACAATGAACTGATGGCAATTTTAATAGTTAATCTTGAAGAGAAGAGGTATACGTGGGCAGTTTAGTTCGAGGAATTATAAGTGACTCCACTGACCCTTGTGCTTGGGAGTAAACAGACTTCTCTTGTTTGTTTGGGGTTATTTTTACATCACTGTCAATCAGACGTGACTGTAATTATACGAGCCGTCATCCTTTATATTTGATCGTAAAGGCGTAGAACTCTTCAGTGTGCTGAAGAAAACAGGTTATTTTTACATCACTGTCAATCAGACATGACTGTAATTATACGAGCCGTCATCCTTTATATTTGATCGTAAAGGCGTAGAACTCTTCAGTGTGCTGAAGAAAACAGGACGATTGACACTAGAATGATGGCATGGCATTCAAGACAAAAAGCGTGGCGACACATTTTTGGGGCTAGTCGATTTAAAAGTTGCTCGGAATAACACTTAGTATACAGTATAAATACACGTCGGTCAAGGGTCATCTGACTTCTTTTGTGTCATAGAATGCACTTAACGCTAGAAAATTCGACTAAGCACATCAGTTTTTGTTAGGATAAATTTGATGAATAGCCCTTAAAACGTCTGTACTGTAGTTTGACTCTCCCAGTATGGAGCCGCCAGAGAATGCTACACTGATCTTGGGGCCCTTGACGGACCTAACCGGTGATGAGAGTCACTTAGACCTACCGATAAACCTGGCCATGTTCAGTATTCGCAACAATCCTGCTCTGTTTGTCATCTGCCTTCTGCTAGACTTGATGACTGCTATCGCGCAGGGGCTTGCGTGCTCGGTGTACGCGTCGCAGCGTAGCGGCCTCGGCAATCCAACCACGAAGATTGTGTTTACTCAGAATGTTGCCCAGCTGACGGTGATTATCGTCCATGCCTTGAATCTCCTGGTGCCGAGTCCCGTCCAGCTGCCGCCAACTCTAGCCTCCAGGATCTTCTGCCGGGTTTGGCTTTCTCGCTTTCTCATAGAAAGTGCATACATGACCACCTTGCTGTGTCTGGTGGTGGCCTCCTTCGACCGTTATCTGTCAACCCTGCATCCTGTCTGGCATAGAACGCGCCTCTGCAACCATCACGCTCGAATCGGGATCGCTGTCACGTGTATTACCGCACTCGCTATCGCATCCCCCTCTGTTATAATGACCAACTGCGAACCGGTCAGCGGTATCTGCCAGATAGGGAATTTACTTTATGTTCCGCTATTTGTCTGGAGCGCATTAACCACATTTGTGCCATTAGTATTAGTCGGTTACTTTTACGCACGGATCTTCTGGAAGCTTCACACTATGACCAAAGACAAAGGGGCAGTCCACGGAGCAGTGTATAGACAGGCTAAGACCAATCTTACCATGAACATGTTCAGCACGTTTGTAGCGCATTCAGTGTTTTATTCACTCATGCTCCTCTTGCTTGGTACGAGGTTCTTTGATTCCTCTAATAGTTCTACCATAAAACAGGTGTTAACGGGGATGGTTCTTGTTGCGCCCATACTCTGCGTGTTGGTCAGCTTTTTGACAAGCTACTACGTGAACGTACGCTTTCGCAATGCACTGCGCAAGATGTTGAGAACTTGCTGCAAGAGATTTAAGACGAGAGTGGGTGTAGCTGATTGGCCTTGAGCTGGAGACTAGTGCTGGAAATAAGACTACGGCCACATCCCAAACTCTTTTCTAGGGCTGTTGTCTACAGGCGTGCAACTTTTTCTTGGATCAGCTGATTTCCTCGTTTTTCACTTCACACTTATGCCATTGAAAATTGACAAAACACCATACAAAGTCTTTTAAAGATTGGAATTTCTTCGATAGTTTGTTATTTCCAAGTTGTTTGCCTGTGTATAGGTGTTTGCCGAATACGACTACGTGGGGAAATGCTGACAATAACCGTTGCCTGGAAGGCTGTTTCAGACAAGGCATTAGCCAGTTTATATCTGTACATGTATGCAACAACAAATCAGCATCCAGTAAATTTGAAGAAGATCAAGGGAAGGATATATATTTTTTTAATAAAACCTTCACAAATTGCCTTTATAGAGACATTGATTCCCCCCGCCCCACGTACGTAGAACACATTCTTCAAATGTTTGGACTTTACTCCATATTTCATGTTTGAAATATATTCTTTGAATATTAAAAGGAATATGTGGGTCGGTTTTTAAACAAGTATGTGGTGGGGAAAGCAATTGTTAGGCGCATTATTAGGACTATCGGCTATGTATAATGAACGCCCCTGTAAATTGATAGGACATTGTGACTGGTGGTGTGCAGCTTTATTGCAAACAAGATTAATTGACTGACGATACCTCGTCACAGGGGCTCTTCATTTTAAGGGGGGGGGGGGGGGGGGGGGGGTTGTACCATTCTAGATGCTCTGTGGTGCAATCATAGGAGATTTCCGGTAAATTTTCTCTGAAATTACTTAATGCATCGATACCATCAATTTTTGGAAGTTTAATTAACCCCCCCCCCCCTCTATTTAACCCTCCCCCCCCCCCCCCCTATTCACCACTGCGTCATGGGATGAAATGCAATAACTAGCCAATTACCTCAACGTTCATTATATTGTACTTATCTTCTTTTTCTTCTTGATTGTCAGTCTTAATGCTGCAAACTGCTTACTTGCTGGGTGGGTTAACCTGAAAAATAAACAAATACGAAAAGTCAACAGGCCTGATAATCTTAACACAACCTACATATTTGACCAAAATGTTAGACCAGCTAGTTTTTGAATCTCTTTATCGTTTTTTATACATGTATTCCAGAAAAGAAAGTTTGTATAGTAGAAATCAAGTTTTAAACTAGAGATTTGTCTGTTCAATGAACAGAGCATAAGGCTTTTCCGCATTTTTCAGTTCATTTTAAATTGTTGTCGTCATTTAGTGTTTTTTTATTAAAAATATAAAATTTAAAAACTTGACCCATTGCTTCCTCTAAAATCAAAGGTCACTTTTTGCCGTTCATCCTCAATCCTAAAAAAACCCTCCAAAACTGCAATGAGGATTGAGGAGGATTGAGGAGGGTTAGGGTTAATGATGTTTGAACAATGAAGTGACAGCTATTGGAAAATAGGTGTAATTAGTCTAGCTTTAAAAGAAGATAAATTGGCTGTCTAATTTGAGTAGATCCGTGTATAGTCACAGCCATAATTAGGAGTGACTCGACTTTGTCCTGTGTTTAAGAATAAACAGACTTAAGCTTATTTTTGTAGCTTTTGTAAGTCACTGTCAATCACATGAAATTGTAATTACGAACCATCGTCCCTTATATATGTATATGACTTCAACGGTAGAGACGTGCTCAGTGCGCTGCAGAGAGCATAGCTATCAACACCAAATGACATAATGTTTTAGACGTGGCCAGACAAAACTTGCCCAGAACAAATACATTCTTTGTTCAATGCATAGGGAATTCTGGTTGAGCCCAGATCTGTTCTTGTTGGGATAAATACAGTAAAAGGCTGTAAAGTATCCAGCGTTCGACTGAAATTTCACCCTGTTGAGATGGAGTTATCAGAAAATACCACACTGGTCTGTGTGCCCGTGACTGACCTAAATGATGAGGAGGGTGATTTAGATCCTGTCCTGGTCATGTTCAGGGTTCACCACAGGCCTGTCCTGTTTGTCAGCTGCCTTCTGCTAGACTTGGTGGCTGCTATCGCGCAGGGGCTTGCGTGCTCGGTCTACGCGTCGCAGCGTACCGGCCTCTGCAATTCAACCACACAGATCATGCTCAATCAGAACGTTTCCCTGCTGGTGACAGTTATCCTCCACGCTCTCAACCTCCTGGTACCAAGTCCAGTTCACCTGCCGCCAACTCTAGCCTCCGAGGTCTTCTGCCGGGTCTGGCTTTCCCGGTTTTCCATGTTAAGCGCTGACGTGGTTGCCTCACTGAGTATAGTGTTGTCCTCCTTCGATCGTTACCTGGCAACCGTGCATCCCGTCTGGCAGCGAGCACGCTGCGACAAACGTCGCACTAGAATCGCGATCGCCGTCGTGTGGATAGCAGCATTTGTTACCATGTCCCACTCTGTGATAACGACCAGCTACGACACACTCAGCGGTAGCTGCCAGTCAGGAACTTTACGTCGTGTCATGCGACTTGTCTTATATCCACTCATATTTGTTCTGTCAGTGGGCTTAGTCAGTTACTTCTACAAACAAATCTTCTGGAAGCTTCACACTGCAGCCAAAGGCAAAGGAACAGTCCACGGAGCGTTTTATAGACAGGCGAAGACCAACGTTACTGTCGTCATGTTTGTCATGTTTGTGTTGCACATCATATTTTATTGCCCCTTGATTATATTGTTTGTCACACATAATGTTTTTGAGGGCTCCATCAGTGTACTTGTGTTTGATTTGGTGCTCATCACACCAGTACTCTGTACATTGCTTAGTTTCTTTAGTAGCTGCTACATGGACCTGCGCTTTCGCAAGGCACTGCTGAAGTTGTTACAAACTTGCTCCAAGAGATTCAAGACTAGGGTGGGTGTAGCTGATCAGCCCTGAGCTGGAGATTAGTGTCAAGAATTGTACAGTATAAATGTTAAAATAACTCGGCAACAGGAAGAGAGTTGGAACAACATCCAAAGAAGGATACATTTTCTTCTTTACATAAAAATTTCTCGGATTGTACCATAGTCTTTGATGTTTCTTCGTGTGGGTGAACACAATCGCCTTGCTGTTTAGACTTCACTCCAGACTTTTAATTCATTCTTTGAAC
>JBAIAA010001404.1:0-54635 GCA_037893245.1 Crossaster papposus | reverse complement strand
CCACAGTTCGGGCTCGAACCCACAACCTGCAGAACTCCGAAGACCTCAAATTCAATGCTGCTAGACCGATCGAGCCATCATTGCAAATGCCGAAAAATGCCAAACTTTCACCGCGCTGTGTGTAATGAAATTGGCCTGCATCTGTGTAAAATAACCTCTCGTCTCTCATTTTAACCACAGAGACTTGAAAGTCCAAGTAGTATTCCAGAACACAATGTAGCATGCTATACCCCGACCCCAGGGGGCGGATCTGGGTTTGTATTTAAGGGGGTGGGGGGGGGGGGGGGGGGGTGTACCATTCAGCTACTAAATGTTACACCATCGAGTGCGTAGCGCGAATCCAATTAATAGTGGGGGGTCCGGGGTCCGGGGTCCGGGGTCCGCTTAAGGGCTCCGGACAATTTTTGATTCTAGATGCTCTGTGGTGCAATCTGATGTGATTCAATGGCACTTTTCTCTGACATTACGTTATACATGTACATCGATACTACCGATTTTTGCAATGACATTAAACTTTGCTCAGCAGCCCAATGGAGGGGGAGGGGGGTTGCAACCCCTTCAACTCACCCCTCTATCCGCCACTCTGCCTACCCCACCCCCCCCCCCCCCCCTCCTCCAAAAGAAAGGGTGATTGCGTGCGACCCCTTCGCGCATAACGATGCACAGCTCTTTAACTAAAGACCCGACACGTTTTGTATAATTGCCGGGACGAGATTTCCTAATCATATTAGCGCGCGATTACGGTTTGAAGCATTGATCAACGACAATAAATTATAATCTGACAGTAATGGCGTGAACAATTGTTGCGACAATAATTACTTATTAGTTGGGGTTTATTTCTTGTTGGCAAGGACGGGTTAGGAAAAAAAAGGAAGAAATTGTTTTTGTATGCTGCTCGGATCTGGGAGGGGGAGATAGGGTACGGTGGGTGTGGTTGGTTCCAAAATAAGAACTCTGAATCTGGAGAGTTTATGCGGTTTTCCGGCTAATTAGCAGGGGATGTAGTCAAGTCATCACAAGTCCCTGCAAGTCCGTGTAAGTCCCTGCAAGCCATCACAAGTCCTCAGTTCCAATTCAAATCACAAGCTATTCAAATCAGCTTTGACAAAAGCATTCCTTTGTCATTGTTCATCCAGTTACTTGTGACTGCCTTATATGAAGGGACTTGTGACTGGCTCACGAAGGACTTGTGAACGGACTTGCAGGGACTCGACTACAACCCTGCTAATAGTACTGCGTTGAAATATTGGAATTACACAATTACATAAACACCTAAATAAAAGGTGCGTTGTGTGTTATTAAACAAATAAAACAATACAAATTCATCAACAGAACTTTTATACTATAATATTCACAAGTTCACTGAGATAAACAAGGAAAACAAAATGTTAGCGGTGAGTTGAAGAGCCAACGCAAAGTATGTGGGTTAGAGTGCACAGTATGTGGGGTAGAGTTCACAGTTTCCAAGAGCAAGATATGCTTGTAAATTTCGCCAACATTTTCTGATATAAAATCAAACGTTTTTCATCTGTCCGTTTCCTTTTTTTCCTCTTTCATCGATGACAGAAGAGTCCTTATAGACGGATCGCGTGCCAGGTATACCACCACATTCGTCTGGCCCCGGTCCCTTTGTGGCTTGCCCCGCCATGTGGACCTAGGTTTTTTGGTGGGTCTCGCCCCGCGTTTCACGGTGCAACGCGGCCCGTCGCGTGAGCAAGCTCACAAAACCGTGATAGACCGTCGGGACTGTATGGGTTATAAAGCGCAAGGTTAAAAAAACCTCAGAACACCGATACAAATTAACAAATGTGTACAATTAGCTACTGCAAGCCGAGGGGGGGAGGGGGAGGGGGGGGAGGGGGGGGGGGGGGGGTTTCTATTCGCTTTAAAATTAGCCGGAGATTTATCACCAAACTGAGAGCAGTACTTAAACACTTAGAGTTTATTAATAAAACACTGGTTTTCAAGGGGAACAGAGTTGGAGAAATTAGGTTTCCGAGATGACGAGAATGGCAAATACATGAAATGTGAAAATTGTGAACAGCTCTTAATCTTCATACAATGTTACATTCGGAAAACTGGTATGGTTCGTGTCATCGCTACTTTCGCGATTACACTATTTTACAACTTGACCTCCAATGACCTTAAACTTAGTCAGTATGTACCTTTAATAACCCATCGCGTGTAAGTTTCCCAGATCTATGACTCAAGTTTGATTGCGATTGGACTTCAGATTTTCAAATGAGACAAGTTTTACAATTTAAGCCTATTTTAGAACTTGACCTCAAATGACCTTTCACCTCAGTACTTGACCTTTAACAACCCATGATATGTAGGTTACACACTGTTCATCATGACCTCAAGTTTGATTGGAATTAGAGTTCAACTTTGCATATAAGACAATTTTTTCGAAATTATAAAAAGTAAGATTTTTACTAACGAATTATCAAGTAATATCTTACTTATTTGAAAGAAAAATAATTATTCAAGTCATCCAGCAAAACGATTGCTCTAAATATCCTGTAATTGTTTACAAAAAATATTTATTTATATATATTTTAAATCGCGATCAGCCGTCTGGCCAAATTAAACATTAAACAACTCCCCCGACGCCGGTTGAAAACAAACGCCGTTTTTCTTGCTTTTTTCTTGGCGTCCATGATTGTAAAACTTCGGACAGGTCAGTTAACTCCCCCTCCCCCACCCCCCCCCCCCCCCCACCTTTAAATCCATCCATCCTGATAATTCAAGCAACTACCCAAAAAAATTGACACACATACGGACTTACGTACCGCATATATACCTGCGTACTACGTACTACAGAAATATGATTGCGTCTTTCCTGAACTCCGTAAGGTGCACCAGCCTAATTCAAGTCCCATTGAAAACAGTGTAAAATCAACAATGTTCACGACCAAGTTTTCATGCACACCGACATCACTGGGGTTTCTCAAACAACAATCAGATTTTGTCTTGGTCTTTATCTTTCCATTTTCTTTTCAATTTTTAGTAGGTTAGCCAATTACATTTTTTAATTATTCACACCAAAAGAAACTCACCTCCCGAAAAGTGATACTTCCCGAGCCTGCAAGCAGCCATTTTACAAATGGCATCCCTCCACGTTCTAGGGCAATTAGGACCCATTTTTCAACCGTAATTTTGTCAAGTCTGCCCTCAGATTGAAGCTCAAAAACCAGGGAGTTGATCCTATCCTATATTTACACAATCCCACCATTTATTTCACCAAACGGCATCCTTTTTCAAAAGAAATTGGGGGGGAGCACATTTCATGCAGATGAGCTCGCGTAGAAATTCTCTCTTTCAATTAGGGTGGTGCACCCGTAAGGTTAAGGGTGAGACAACAATAATGTTAGGAAATTGGTTTGACCCATAACAGCTAGGTACACCCGGGCTCTAAAACCACGGAAACCACGATTGCGTGTTTGCAACGCGCCAACGACGCAGCGGAGCTAGACCAAAATCTGCAAGGAATTAGGAATAGGTTCACAGAACTCGAAACAGTTGATGCTTGATATGAACGTGGCAAGTCGCCGGTGGTTGGGGAATAATGGGCGTGGACAGAAACTCTACACGGAGGAGACCAGGGGAAGGGGGAAATGGGGGGAAAGGGGGGGGGGTGTTAAAGAGTGATGGGTACCATTCCTTGGTAGACAGAGATAGTAAGAGTTGCAAAAACATGTGCGTGGTGATGAAATAGATGCACGAATTTGTCCCTGTTAAACCCAAGTGTTGTATTCGAGTCCCTGCAAGTCCTTTCACAAGTCCTTTCACAAGTCCTTTCACAAGTCCTTTCACAAGTCCAGTCACAAGTCCTTTCATAAAGCCAGTCGCAAGTAACTGGTTAAACAATGACAAAGGAATGCTTTTGTTAACAGTTCATGTGAATACCTAGTGACTTGAATTGATACTGAAGGACTTGTAATGGACTTGCAGGGACTCGAATACAACTCTGGTTAACCATAACCCTGCCAAATCCAACATAACTATTTAACATTTCCGTTGGGGCTTGTTAGGTTTCATCAGTATACCCATTTAACATATTCTAAAAAATCATTCAGAATCGCATTCTGTTGGGTTACTGGAAAATAACGTCAAGTTGGACTCTGGCAAATCCAGCAGCAAACTGAACAAAAGACACTGTTGGATCCTGTTCGATTTAGTAGGCAAGTCATTTTATATGTTCAGGTACCTAACAACTTGGTGTGTCGGACTGTGTTGGATTGAGCAGGTAACTCACGAGTCACCATTGGCCTGTTTGGGTTTCAGCAGGGAAGTCTTTCAGGGGCTTAAAGATGGTAAACAATTGTGGTATAAAAGTGGTGAAAATATTGAAAACCATGTCCATGTTGAGAGTGGTTCGAGAGTGGTGATGGGTGTCCCTGCGTGGCGTTAATGGTTGTCCCTAATGAGAGTGGTGAAGGCTCCTTGAAGTTTTAATAGGGGGTGAAAACCAGTTGCTGGTGAGTAATGAGATGAGAGACTGTGGTGAAAGTGGTGACAATCTATGCGAGAACGGTTAGAGCTTAGAGAGTGATGAGAACCAGAACTATATGCGAGGGTTGAGGGGTGAGGGTTGCAAGGTGTGTGGTGAAAACCAACCCCGAGATTAGTGAGAGGGTTGAATGTAGCGAGACTGATCAGTGTACTTGTCTCTCTTGTGTAAGTTGTGATAAGACGACGAGAACATGATTCCAGGTGATTCCAAGTTATACGGAGAGCTGAGCCGAGCCGAGCGTTTTAAGTGTGAAGACTCGCCGTCTCTTATGACGGTGTTGAGAAACTGTCCCTGGATGAGAATGTGAACGAATGTCCCCGAGCAGCGTGACCTTTAACCCCCTTCCTTGCGACGATTGATGTGTTACTTATACGCATCAGGCTGACTTTATATCTGGCTGTTTAAACTTTAAAGGTGTATACCATCGGCTTTTGGTGTAATTTTCATAAATGGACGGATTTGTGGGGTAGTATTTTGTAGCAAATACTGTTACACTGACCTGATGTTTAAAATTGTGTGTTTATGGTTGCTGAAAAAATAACCTTTGCTCTTGTAGTCTGGTTCCCTGACCATATTCATACAAAATGCCGGGATGTCAGTGAGTTATCAGATCAGGGAACTGGACTGGATTGCCCTATTTAAACAAAAACGTGAACTAACCAGATTTCGTAAATTGAGGGCAGTATTTTAAAATACCGGGTCAGTTTTTCCAACGATTGTCGGCCGACCATCGCTGGAGATTGATACAAAAATTCCACTGTCCTTGAAAATGACAGTTGCCGTGATTTCACAGGATGATTGAAACTAACTAATCAGTAGTTTTGCTTTGTTGATGTTTGTAAATGTCTATTAATGAGATTTTGTTAGAAGAGAGAATGATAGTCATGATTTTATTTATAGCAAACTTAAAATTACTTAAATAGTCATGATTCTATTTATAGCAAACTTAAAATTACTTAAATTATTTCAAAATTTCTGTTAAAATAACTTTTATAACAATCATCACCAGAAAGAAAATTACTGTTATAAATTGACAAACTTTTTTTTTTTTTTTAAGGTTTCTCGGTGGGGCGAAGTTCAACCTCCCCGCAAAAAAAAAGACGTGCGTGGTTCGTCTCAAATCAGTTCAAAAGAGGAGGCCACCCACTCTATGGCGGGCCATTTGTGTCATAATTATGACAAATGGTCGGACGGAAAGTGCTTGCCTTAACCTTTGCGGTGTAAATCTCTTCTCTCCTCGTTTACGCGGCAGATTTGCTGTTTCAGATGGATCCCGAGGGAACAAGTTCAGGTTTCAGTATTTTATTAAATAAAGAAAATGCTGGATTGGTTGTCCGTCTTTGGTTTTTCTTGTCCATCAATAAGGGATTTTGATCCGAATCCCCGTTATTTCTTTAGAATTAAAAAAAAACAATTTTTTTTTCGGAACAATAAATTACAGGATATCTAGCGCAATCATTTTGCTAGATGCCTAGAATCATTATTTACTTTCAAATAAGTAAGATATTTCTTTAATAATTCAGTAAAATGTTCGATATCTGCAAATCGTGTATCCTACCTTTAACGATTTGGTCATTTAAATTGATTTTATAACCGTATAACGTTTTAGAGTAAACAGAACGAAATCGAATAACAGCTTTACTCCAAAGAGAAACATTGTCCAGGGAACTTGTTGGGGATCACACGGACAAAACCACTTGACTGTATGAAACATAAGATCACCCACTAAGCAAAAACAATGATGCCAGGAATTTCAACAATTTTCTTTTGAACAGACATAACAAGTATAACAAAACGTAAACACTGCGTTGTCGAAATGGTAAACATCGTTTGGTATTTATCAGGGGATGCGCCAAAATAATCCGAGGGGTGAGGGGGGGGGGGGGGGGTAATATCTTTTAAAGATTGCAAAGATTGTTAAGGGAAAAAATGTAAACATTTGTATATACAAAAGTTTTGAATATGATTTTATTGCGGTTGAAGCTATGATATATTTTTTCAATGGAAAGTTATACAAAACTTGAGACACGGAAGAAAAAAATGAAATGGTATACGATGCGACAATCAGTCGTCGGGCTCCGTGGTTGTTCACGACCTGCACATTAGACATTATTTTTGGAGTCAACGAATTGGCTTTATTGCTAACTTTTTTGCTTAGAAGTTGGCTCAGTGTGTGCTACATTTACCCACATTAGGAGAAAAACAGATAGGGAAGGAAATTGAAGGAACAAAATGTACGCACTCACAAAATGCGACACAATTGTAAGAGCCAAGTCTATACAAATCTTACAGATTACGTTATGTACCACACCCGGGGACGGAAAGCTATTAATTGGATCAGGGGTTTAAAGGATCCCATCGAGCCGCCACAAGGATCAAAGAGAAATTAATCGACTAGTTGGAGACTGCCTTAGGACGATGTTTTTTTAGCAAATAAATTACTTATATAACAAATTGTTTGGGGCATATTGGTCAATATTTATTCAATACAAACAAAACAGTAACATTTCGAGTTAAGCAAAAATAAAGGGATCCGGGATACGGACCAGTGGTGATGGGTACAGTTTGATGGCACCTCCACAGGTTTTTTTCTCTCTAAAGCCCTGTTCGCACTGGACTTAATTTGGGCAAACTAACCGAGCCAATGGGTAACTTACCCATTTCAAGTCCAGTGCGAACAGCCTGGGTAACTCACAGGTAACTTACCCACGCCGCGTGGGTAGTTTAACCGAGCCAAAGGTGCCCAGGAAGATTGACCAGGTCAGTTTAACCGAGCCAGAAAATCCAGTGCGGACGCGACGTCTCGGTTAAATCTTCCATCACCCGGTCGAATGACCACAGGTCACATCAGCCAGTGACCTTTCACGGTTAGTTTACCCATGGTCTCGGCAATTCTACCCGCGTCAATTAAATCCAAGTGCGGACGGTGGGAAGATTAACCCATCGGCATGTTACCCGGCGTCATGGTAAAGTTACCCAAAATGTTTATCCAGTGCGAACACGGCTAAAGTCGCTGCCGTTGCTTGTTATTTTACCTATATTTTTCTAAGGATAAATCTGCGATAGCATACATTACCCCGACTGTGTGTCAAATTCTATGCTTGTATAATCACTGAGGCACAGTCCCAATCTGCCGTACTGAAAATGGTTCAAAACAAACACAAAATTGGACAAATCAGACGTGATTTTGTACATAGGCCTATTGCTTCCTGTTCTAGATGACATCAATTGGATTGATTCCTTTCGCCCTATTCCGACCACCTCTTCTTAAAAGGATCGTATACGTTTGGTTATTACTCAAAAAATTAATGGCAATAAAAACTTACTTGGTAAGAAGTACAGCAGCTTTGGATAGTATAATGCATTTTTAGAAACTTTTCACTTCGAAGTACTGCGGTTATGGAAAAAGATATCACTTTTTATCTCCAAAAATTTGAATTTGCAGTGACGTTTCTCAGATTGTGTATTCCAATGCAGATTATTCTTCCTGCGTGGACATAACTGTTCCATATTTCCGGCAATATCTCAAAATCGCTACCACCTTTTGAAATGAAATGTTTACAGGTTAGTTTTATGGTATATAGTCATAGCTCCATGCTATAACTATATAGAATTGAAACAAACAGTGGGTTCCAACTACCAAACGTATACGATCCCTTTAACAAACAACTGAAGCCTATTTCCTGATGCTCACTGATTAACCAGATGAGACTGGATGACCCCCCCCCCCCCCCCCTTATCTCTATCTCTTCCTCAATCCACACCACCCACCTACCCACCCACCCACCCACCCTCCCTCCACACAGTAACAAGCATGGAGGAGATGACTCACCGATTTTGTATAAGACAGTATTCTCTCTTTCCGTCCCCGGCCCGTGCTGGCTGCAGCACGCACCGCGCACAGCCGGCTAGGACAGGCGGGCCGGGCCGGGGTGGGGACTTTGTCCCTGTACTAACGATAGCGTGCCAAGCCCTGTGGGAGTGCGTGACGTGCCGGGTGAGGCTGATGACGCGAAGCGGACGATTTCCGATGACTGCGCCGTGGTTCGGAAATCGTTCATAATGAAGGGTTTGACAAGGTTTGTGCCGAGGGAGGATTTGAGATAATAATCGTTGTTTTATACTCGTGATCTAACAACTGCCTCCTTGCCCGTTTCCTTTTAATTTGACAAGCTTCCCCACTCCCCCCTTTATTAGTCGGGAAAAACAGGTTTTTGTTGGCAGGAACTCCATCCGTACACATTGGAAGGTAAAAGTAATATCTGCAGCCCTGTGTGAAGTGGGCTAGTTGGTCAATATAAAATGGGGGGGGGGGGGGGGGGGTGCAGTTTATCGATGGAAAGAGATTACGAGGTAATATTTTCCAGAAGTCTCACAATGAAAATAACAATAAAATGTACTTTATCATTTCAAATAAGTTAGAAGTTCACAATAGTCCTGCTGAGAGAGTAAGTGAGGTTTTCTGATTAGGATATTAACTTTGAAGGTAATCTACTTCAAATAAACATTTTATGCAAATAAGAACATTCTACAAATGAGTAAACAAATAACTCACAAATTCATGAATATCGCACAATATTAAACCAATATAGAAGGAATATTTTGAAATCGCCACTAATGAATCGCGTTTGATTTAACGATACTTTGAGTCTTGACCTTTGACCCTTACTGGATACTTATGCGCCTATCAATTATTTCCCCCAGTCTTTCAACCGGCGTCGAGCAGTTATTCTTATGTTATTTTTGTTTTTTTCAAAATCGCCGTCCGGCGATCGCGAATTTTTCTTTATAAAATTCTATTTTTCAAAATAATTACAGGATATCTAGCGCAAAGATTTTTTTGGATGCCTTGAATCATTATTTACTTTCAAATGAGTAAAATATTTCTTAATAATTCGGTAGTAAATATTTTCGATATCTGCAAATGACGCATCCTATACTTTAAATCGAGCGCCACATTCACACAGTTTCGTGTATACGTGTGGGCAGGGCAACTCAAACTGCCATTGGCAGGAAATGTTACTAAAATCTCAGTGGATTAAATGATTCGTCACCTCATTGACATGCAAAAGAATGTTCACTCCAGGGTCGTCCGTACTTTTTTAAGTTTAAGGGAACACGCAATATTGTTTACAGTTTTTGTCACTTGAATAGCGAAAGGATTTTCCTTTCAATTAAAAACTCCGACATGAACCTCGGAACAACAGGTGCGTGAACACACACGTTGCGCTTCAAAATATCCGGTCGGATTCCCTGATCAACCGATACAAAAAAGTCTTCCTTGTTGTAAGAAAGAAATAAGGCCGCCCCCAAAATAGAACGCACATGCCGCACCGACAAATGCTACCGGTACAAATGCTTTTGTTTAACGGCATGACAGTTAGTCGTGGTGTTTCGAGTTTAAAGTGATCGTATACGTTTGGTAATTGGAACCCAATGTTTGTTTCAATCCTATATAGTTATAGATATATACCATAAAACTAACCTGTAGAAATTTCATTTCAAAAGGTGGTAGCGATTTTGAGATATTGCCGAAAATCTGGAGCGGTTATGTCCACGCAGGAAGAATAATCTGCATTGGAATACACACTCTGAGAAACGTCACTGCAGTAACATTTCTCAGACTCAATTTTTGGGGGATAAAAAGTGATATCTTTTTCCATAACCGCAGTACTTCGAAGTGAACAGTTTCAAAAAATGCATTTACTATTCAAAGCTGCTCTACTTCTTACCAAGTAGGTTTTTATTGCCATTAATTTTTGGAGTAGTTACCAAACGTATACGATCCCTTTAACATGGACTCTTTACAACAGACGAAACTAGACTATATCGCTCGCATCGTAACCAGTAAAGTTTAGGCAACAACATTCAAAAACACTTTGGTTCCAGTTCAATGATGCAATGTACAAATAAGTAACAACAATTAGGTATACACCTGGCAGCATGTATGAGATCTTTTATTTTATTTTTTCTGGTGTATGTCTGTTTTTAACGAGAATTATGCTCCAAACCGGAAAGAGGTTGCAATACTTTATAATGGGCGCGAAGGCCTTCTGAAGTTAGCACTATGAAACATTTGGTACGATAGCCATGACGTCATCGTGTGCACCTGTACATCAATAGGTGCGTTCGAGTAGATCACCATTATTGCCTTGGGGGAAAGGCAGAAGGTTCCGAACGAGTCTTATTTTAGGAAGTTACTGCATTTCGCAAAAAGTTACAGAGTCGGACTGGAAAAACTGCTATTACTAGTCGCAATGAGCTCACGTAGTTCACTAAGTTGATGTGGATCTACCTGTTTTTCCCCCCGTTGTCCGGCCGCCAATTTTGTCTGTTTTTGGAATGCACAGCAATGCCGGGTGTGACGAGTTTTTGGCCACTGGCTATGTTCGGCGTGATCCCCGATCGACGTCAAAGGTAATTAAACGACTCGGATCCACCCGAGCTAATACAGGTGAACTATACAACACAACCTCGATTAGTTTATTCTGGTGAACTACAACACAACCTCGATTAGTAACACAGCCTCGATTAGTTTATTGTAGAAGTCTAATTGAATGTTCCTAAATCAGTACGTAAGTGGCTGAAGTGAGTATAGGGGGTCAGCCGCAGACAAAACGAAGCCAGAGTTTCGAAAAGGTCCTCCTGTTCTTTTTATATTCACCTGTACTTGTGTGGTTTTGTTCAAAAGAAAGACCGACAGATCATTCTATCAGTCACCCTTACCAGTTTCGACCCGCCGGGGTTCTGGGTCTCAAGGGGCCTGACCCTTTTCACTTTTGACACTCTTTGGGGTCAGAATGACCTTGAAAAAGAAGTACTCAAAGGACGGAAGAAGTGTCACTTTGACCATGGAGCAATAAACTAGTTTATTGCTCCATGCTTTGACCGAGAAAAGTGTCATTCGGACCCGGGAAATGGGTCAGGCCCCCCACAGGACCCGGATGATCCCGGGTCAGTCTTAGACGAGACTGTTATAGGCCTACTCTATCTTCCTGTGGCAGCTTATTCCTCCACTGTTCCCACGACCTTCAGAAGTGTTCCAAAAAGTGTCGTTGGCCTTTCTTGCCACCAAGCAGACCAGAACAATACTAGCTTAAAATTGGAAAAGAAGTTGCCACTTAACACTGCAACTCAATTTTCCAATATCGTAACCCAATTTACTTCCGACTTCTCAGTGATTTCCCTGGCCCGAGTCGCCGCAGGTCAGTACAGTGGTGGATGGCTCCCCGTATTATATTGCAACAGTTTCCCTCCTTACTCCCAAACGGCTAAATGATAAAATCGGGAATGTATAAACAAATCGAAATGCAACCGACTTCGGATTTTAAAGAACGAGTCACCTTATTCCTCTGGGAGGAATACTAGACATTTTGGCTCCTTAATTTGAGAAAATATTAGGGGGTAAATTTCGAGTATTCTTTTTTTGATTTACTTGGAATGTACAAATTTGGTGCAGCAGTTTGTGCCTCGGGTGAATGGCCATGAAGGACCGATCGACTTCTCCCCCTTAAAACACCTAATATCTAATCAAGCAATGTCCACGTGTATAGTGGCAAGCCCCGCCCACCCCAGGCTTTTAGGTGTATACATCAACCTTGTACCTACGTGAATGACGTTGCAATGTAAATAACTACTGGCGCGGTCATCGGGTCCGGCGACCTTCGGACAATCGTGAGACAACAAACATCGCGTGCGAGCAGCGCGGCAAATCCCCCCACTGACCTAACCCCAGCTGGTCAAGCGAAGATGTCCTGTCTTCTGCCACCATAATAACTCGCCCTGGCTTGAACAACCATTCACGTATACAGGTGTCATATGAAAATCAAACTCTTGTAAAAATCAGACTCCTTTTTCTATTATTGGTTAAACCCTTTCACGTGACCGGTCATTATCAGGATCATCACTAGTTAATTAAAAGGTAGGATACACCATTTGCAGATATCGAACATTTTTACTACCGAAAATATTAAGATATATCTTACTTATTTAAAACTAAATATTGATTCTAGGCATCCAGTAAAATGATTGCGCTAGAAATCCTGTAATTGTTCCGAAAAATATAATTTTATTTAAACAAATCACGATTGCCAGACGGCGATCGCGAAAAATGCAACAACAACATAAGAACAACGCTGGTTGATAACCTACAAGTTTGAATATTTTTAATAAAAATGATTCAAATTTGTTGGTCATTTTTTCTCCCCGTTTGGTCTGCATACTTTTCATGTTCTTAAAAGTTCAGTAAACAAAAACAAAGTGTTTAAAATTTAATGACGTATTTGGTCCACTTTATTATTAAATTACGTAATTATTATACATGTTTATAATTGTTTTTAATCTGCCTACCGGAGTAAAATCATTTTGTGAGAGACTGCAAATTAGTGATCATCACTAACGTTATTTTGTATTAGACTGACCACAACAAACGTTTACATAGCTATAATAAATAAACGATAACTATTTCATGAAATAATTTGGTTTATGCAAATCGCCAATCACAAGGCGAAAGGCCACTCGAGGTGTGGGCTACTAGAGGAAAGTGTGGAATTGTGGAAGTGTCCTGGCCAAAGCGGGGCCCGAACCCCCTAACCTGCAGAAATACCCGCAGACCACGAACTGAATGCTTCAGGAAACTAGGCCACGGCACTTCCGACCAGTAAAAGTTGACACTGTTTGATTATATAATTATATAATACATGTATATACACTTGGTAATTTACAAAGTTCGAATACATTATACATTTTGTATTTATTTAAGTATGCCTGTACAACTAATTACCCGATTTGGTGTCTGAAAACAAAATTCGATTTATATCAAGTGAAAAACGAGGCAAATTTTTGGCAGACAATTTATGTTGGAATATCCACTTTCACAAAATAATATATGAAAACTCTTTTTTAGGTAGAGGTAATCAGATTAAAATCCCCATATAATTGAATTGTGCATAAATGGACTTGTAAACTTTATTAATACTATCCACTCTCGAATTTCCCTACGAATATGATTCTTCATCTGTAGAATTTAACATAATCTTGGCGATTTTCTTCTAAAAAAATCACAGGCAAGCATCTGTTGTTACACAATGGAGGAATGCATTTTGTATTTTCTAATGGTTATAATACAATGATCACCAACAGAAAAAATATTATCAATTAATCAAATGAATGTGTTATACTTTTCCGTCTTGTATTCTTTCAAAAATTTGTTGCCATTGATGCAGTTTCTCTATAGTTTCATAATAATTATGGAGTAAAATGGAGTAAACAAATGCTTTCTTACAATAATACATATAATACTAATAGAAACAAACATTTTTCAAAATTAGCAATTTACAAACTAAATTGTATTAATGAAAACAACAAATAACAATAGATGGTGTATTACTTCAATGGTCACTTTTAAGGAATGCATAAAACAGGTGAGTTCATTGTCTCTTTATTTTTTGGTATTGCTCCGAGTTTTTGTTGATAGTTACTCATTCTTAAATTTAAGGATGAGGAAATACATGTATATGTATTTTTTTCTCCGATATTCAATGGTTATTTTGTTCTCTAAGTTTGATCCTCATCTGGAAGGGTAATGGGCGCTGTGCCAGGCCGGGGGTGCAGGCGGTGCTAGGCCGCTCCCCGTTGGGTATCTCCAGCGTACACCTCTGCAGCAAGGTGGTAAAATACAGGAACATCTCGATCCTGCCCAGCTCTGAGCCCAGGCACCGTCGCCGTCCCGCACCGAACGGCAGGACGCTGGCGGTCTTGTCCGGGTCCAAGCGGCCGTCCGCCGCGAGGAACCGCCGGGGATTGAACTCCTGCGGTTTGCTCCACACCTTGGGGTCCTGATTGACGGAGTGCAGGTTGACGAAGATGACGGTGTCTTTTGGGATCGGGTAGCCGTTCAACTGGGTGTCCCGCGTGGTGCTGTGCGGGATGGTGAAGGGTACGACGCTGGAGAAACGGAGCACCTCGTGCAGGCAAGCTTCGGTCAGCGGCAACTTGCCGCGATCGGAGAGTTGCGGCGACCTGTCTTTACCGATCACTTCGCCAATCTCCTCCTGTATCTCCCTCTGAACGTCTGGGTGTAAGACCATGAGGAGAATGGCCCACGTGAGGACAGCCGACACGGTGTCGAACCCAGCACCAAAGAGGTCATACACGGTCGTCTGCAACATTTCACGGGTCAAATCAAGCTGCTTGAGTTCCTCCGTCTCCATCTTATTCCCAACGGTGATCAGGTAGTCCAAGATGTCTTTCTCAGAGTCCTCCTGGTAAGCCTCGCGGTGCTGGTTGAAATACCCGCCGAACCAATCCTTGAAATTCAGCAGCAGTTTTCGGAAATTATGCATAGTCTTGTTGGGCAGGTACTTCAGCCAAGGCATGAAGTCCATGGTGTTGCTGCTGGAAGCCACGGCGCCGAAATCGTCGCTCATGGCCGAGAATTCCGTCAATCTCGGGTCGTCCAACTTGTGCCGTCGGCTGAAGATGTAGGAACACATGATGTTGCTGACGGAAAGTTTGAGCACGATGGACGGGTCTACCACGGTGCTACCCACGTTGTTATTGGTCCAGGTGTCGATGAGTTCCTCAACTTCGAACAAGACTTTGTCCTGCACCGACTTGGACTCCTGGCCCGAGGTAAAATGCCTCAGGGCCTTCTCGGCGATCTTACGGTGCACCTTCCAGGCCGGGCCGTAGTCGGAGAAGGTCATGCTGCCGCCGTTGACTTCCCCAATGACCTGCGAGGAGATGAAATCCGGCCGGCCTGCGAAGTCCGTGGACTGTTTGACCAATGCCTGCTTGATGGTCTCCATACCGTTCAGTACCACCACCGGCCGGCTGCCGATCCGTATCTGGTACACATCGCCGTACTTCTGGGCCAGCTGGCTCAGGCTGACGTGCAAAGTCTCGCCAAAGTCCAGAATATTCCCCAAGAGGGGCAATCCACGTGGGCCCGGTAACGTCTTACCGGAATTCGACATCTCGACGTTAAAGAATGGCACTTGAAGTCAAAAACAAAGTTCACCTTGGTATCGTCGAAGGCAGGGGATGATTAGGCCAACAGTTCACAGTCATGTAAACACCACTGAATACTAATTACGGTCTTTTGTGTTCACCGGAATCGTGGCACGCAATGTGGCCGCGTGAATCGATGCAAGGCGTAATTAATCAAGGTGGGAGAGCGACTAAATATCGAACAGCATAACCCAAAGACTTCCGGAGCACGAGTGGTCATGCGCGCGTACCTCCTTTAGATTACCAATCAAGAAGATAATGTGAATGTTTTCAGTTCTTTGTGTCTCTTCCCTCCATCGCGGTCCGGACACAATACTCTCAAGTTTCATTCAGGGAGAGGATTTAATTGTCAAAGAAACACTGTGTGGACTCTCTCTCTGCGACACACACGTATTTATAGCAAACCCTGCCTTGTATGTAACGAATGTAATTGTATGTAAAGGAGAAGAAAAGAAGGGGGAATCTCATTACATAAACACAGCTGGGGCTGTATGGGGGCTGGTAATCCGGCTCTGTAATTGGCTAAGGCCGCGCGTACAAATAAGTCACTCCGCCTATCAGCTGTTACTTTTGTCAAACCACGCTAAATGGGAGGGGCGATTGCTCTACGAAGTCATGCACGGTATACGGCATGTGCTGTGTTAATATTTATACCCGAAAGTTTACTAGTCAGTAGTCACCAACTTTTGATGATCATTGCATTATAGAAGCTGTAGAAAATATCAACACTCCTTATACCCGGTACCCAGCCTTAATGCTGTCTGTATTATAGTATACACCATTGGTAATTGCTTGAATTATCATGAATGGGCAGATTTGGGGGATGTATTTTATAGTAAATATCGTTTAACTGACCTGTCCGAAGTTTTACAATCATGGATGCCAAAAAAGCACGAAAAACAGCGTTTGTTTTCCACCGGCGTCGAACAGTTATTCTTATGTTATCTTTGTTTTTCGCAATCACCGTCCGGCGATCGCGAATTTCTCTTTATAAAATTCAATTTTTCGGAATAATTACAGGATATCTAGCGCAATCATTTTGCTGAATGCCAACAATCATTATTTATTTTCAAATGAGTAAGATATTTCTTAATAATTCGGTAGTAAATATTTTCGATATCTGCAAATGGTGTATCCTACCTTTAAATGATATTTACTATAACCCCCCCCCCCCCACCCCCACCTATTCATGATAATTCAAGCAATTACCAATGGTGTATCCTACCTTTAAGTTCCGACCGCAACTAGGCCCGTCTCATGGACCGTGGACCATTTGCAAACGGGGAGGCGAAGTCCCAACGGACTTGGCAAATTGTGCCCTACGGTAGCCATGAATCAGTTATTGGTTGTAATAAACTTGATATATATCCTAAAAACCGATATCAATGTGTGTTGTATGAGTCGGCGGTTGTCGCGGTTGCGCAAACCCGACCCGGGCAAAATCCCTCGGGATAAACTACGTATGGGGGGAGAAAAAATATGGTAGTCGACAGAGTTATAGACGATGTGCCCTCTGACGTCACGTGTTTACACCTGTATTCAAATGTGCCCGGCAGTGATGCGCACCCATCATGTTTTACATACAATTTGCTTAAAGACTGACGTCGCAGGTTAGATCGCCTTTGAATTATGTGACCTCTGATGTCATCTCTTAACCAAATTTATGTAAAACATGATGCGTGCGCATATTGACGGGCATATTTGAATACAGATGTAAACAGAGGCACATCGTCTACAAACATTAATGATTTAGGGACGGTGTTTTTAACAAATTACACGCAGTCAGCCAAGGAAATAAAATATAATTACTTATCAGACACACTACGGCAGATAGTTCAAAATCGGTCAAATCACAGCTTACAATAATGACTAACGTCAACGATGCGGCGTAAAAGAGAAAGAACTACATGGCGGTTAAAGTGACAAAAACAATGACAGGTTGCGGTTAACGACAAATAATGCCTAATCATTGCTATGTCTAAACAAAACGAACATATGTGACCTGTCATCACAAAATGAGCGTAAAGTCGGCAAAATAAAAAATTGAGATATGGGTATTTCTAAATTCTGTGGAAACAGAGCTTTCCAATGGTATATAACACTTGGAGGTTTGATACTAAATTTTGTGTTTTCTTTTTCTTTTTTAGTCTGGAGTCTTAATACAGAGATTATGAGAAAACGGGCATTTCTTGCAAGAAATTGAGTGTGTGAAAGGCATAGAAAGGCATAGTCAAAATTGTCTCAAAAACTAATTTTGTTTTTATCTGATAGTCCTGAAAAATTGGGAATTGATTGTTGGGGATTTAGTCTTTAAAAAAACCATATAATCTCAAAATCGACCACCCCTTCAAGTTTTGACTTTGACTTGCCGTACTGGGAAATCATTCCGTGCGACTTTACGCTCATTTTGTGATGACAGGTCACATATAGGTTTATGGTTTAAATATAAAAAGTGCTCTTCGGAGCATATTGATTCAGATTTACTCTCTTTTAAGAATATACTGTTAAAAAAACAACATGGACGGCATGTATAATCGGGTTTGGAATCTGTACATTACAAAACAAGAGCGGCATACAATGTTGAATATTACTATAGATCTTTCAATCCAAGTTGTTCAATTTAATTTCGGGGGCCAATTCCATAAAAGATGCTAAGCACAACAAATTGCTTAGCATGAAAAATTCAAGTTCTTTGACAAAATACAGGGTTACAAATTCAGGTGGGGTATAATGTTTGTGAATCGGGGTATTCAGCTAGTTTTTGCTTAGCATGAAAAGCACATGGAGATTTGGCTGGTGACCTGTTTTACTTAGCATGACTTTGTTTGTACTATGAAATTGGCCCGTACGATGAAACTGCAAGGACACATCAGTCGAACGAGCTTAGTTATATAATCATCCAGGATAAAGACATCACACAACGGTTTCCAAGCTCATCGCGGTAAAGCGCTAATTAACAGTAGATTTCCTTGTTGCCGATCGGTCAACGAATCTCTCATACGAAGCAAGGACAAGCGGTATGGGACGGCGCTGCCTTGTTCGCACGCAACGGTCAACGGTAATCACGCGATGGGGGACACGAGAGATACAGAGACAAAATAATTATCATGTACTTACAATCTGGGGTTGGAACGAACGGTCAGAGGCAAACGATAACGGACAATGGCGGTGTTTATACTGTTAAATGCTATCTCGTTTGTATTTGGCAATTAGGCCAAATACACAAAATAGTTTTTCAGTATTTTGTATTGGTTAAGTTTGCAAAATACTTGCAAAAAAAAGAAGGTCCTCACTGGTGGTAAGGTTAATGTTATAATCATTTCGAAAAGGAAAAGCTTGAATGAATGGCTTTCGTCTATAACAACCTACAAATACATGTGCAGCGCACTACTATTTGAAAAAAAGGGAGGGGGAGGGGGGGGGGGGTAATATTTGTTTACGCTTGTAGAGTTGAATATAGGTTTGCCCTATACAAAAAGTTCACACGCTTTTGCCAAACCAATTTAGTTATTAATCATTCAATTTTAACATTTGGTCACCCTTTTTAAACATCGAGTCGAGAATATTCGTCGTTATACAGAGCAAATTAGTCGAAGCTCATTTCCGAAAGCAAGCATTCAAAGATCGAATTCGTCTTATGTCATTCAATTTCAAACTTATGTTAAACAAATTAGTCTGTGTGCTTGACTCAAGCACACATCAGACAAATTTACTTAGCATATATACTTTGAAATTGATTGATTTAAGACGAATTCGATCTCTAAATGCGGCCTTTCGGCAACAACTTATAGACGAATTTGATCTGCACCCTACGGACGAATTTTCCCGAGACAATGTTTAAGTATAGTGAGCAAAATTTGAAATTTAATTGTAAATAACTAAATTGGTTTGGCGAAAACGTGTGAACACATGTTTTTGGACGAAAATAAATGCGAGTTGATGAATTTAAAGGTAGGATACACCATTTGCAGATATAACAAAAATGTACTACCGAATTATTAAGAAATATCTGGCTCATCTGAAAATAAATAATGATTTTAGGCATCCAGCAAAATGATTGCGCTAGATATCCTTTAATTATTCTGAAAAATATAATTTTATAAAGAAAAATTCGCGAAAAAACACATATGACATAAGAATAACTGCTTTTTCTGTTTTTCCTGCTTTTCTCGGCATTTATGATTGTAAAACTTCGGACAGGTTAGTTAAACGATATTTACTATAAAATACAACCCCAAAATCCACCCATTCATGATAATTCAAGCAATTACCAATGGTGTATCATACCTTTAAATGAAAGTTTTTTTTTTTAACTAGCCGTGAAAACTATATTAATCAATACAGGAATATCACATTCATTTAAAACGGAAGTGCGCCGAGCCCGCAACATGCTCCATTGATTTTGGTGCATTGTTTCTATATAAAGACCGACTACCCACACAGAAAATTACTGAATTACACAATAAGATACGGAAACAGTGTACAGCACAATTATATGTTTTTGTTAAAATACCATCTGACCAAAACCATTTGCTTTTGCTGTAAATTACACCAAAAAAACCGGAGGCGGTTCATAACTATATATAGTAAATATTGTGAAGCTGAGCTGTTTTTGTTAAAGTTTTGTGTTCACAGATGATGACAAAACCAAGAACGTTAATACTGTTTTTGTAGTCTGGTTCCTTGACTTCCTTCAGACAAAAAAAGAGCAATTTATATACGTCAGGATTTTCAGGTTGAGAAATCAGATTACCAATTCAATAAATTTGGGGCCGTGTTTGAAAATAGACTTTTTTTTTAAGATTGCCGGCCGACAATCCGGTTTGAAATTATTGATACAAAATTCCACAGACTTTTCTTGAAAACCAGAGTTCACCTGGGGCCAATTTCATGGAGCTGCTAAGCACAAACATTTGCTTAGCATGAACATTCTACCTTGGCAAAAACAGGGTTACGAGCCAAATTTATGGTGATGTATATTGTTAGTGACTGGTATTCAGCTGGTTTTTGCTTAGCATGAAAAGCACATGGAGTTTTGGCTGATAGGCCTATTAGTGGTAACCTGCTTTTTACTGAGCAATTCTTTTTGTTGCTAAGCAAATTAGTCCTCGGGCTAACGAACGGTCCTCGGACTATCGAACGGTCCTCGGACTATCGAACAGTCCTTCGGACTATCGAACCTTCGGACTATCGATCGGCCCCCGTCATCCCACCTAAGTGTAATTAGGGTCGACACGAAGGTCACACGCGTGCAAAAAAAATGGTTTCATATCAGAAATGTATCGGCTTACGATCGCATCAGACAAAATATTATGGCGAGATCATACCGTGGGACTTGTCAAAATCAGACCTTTGTTTATAAATTGCCTGCATGACGAAGAACACTCTCGATAACTAAGATTAAGAAAGTGTTTACAAAGTGGGTCATTGTTTAAAGTGTGTCTGACAACATTCCAGTCACGCCATATAATGTACAAAAAAAAGTTGATCGCCTGATGAAAGTGATACGTGGAGATTGTGTGCACGCCAAGTCTAATCACGACATTTCGTATGAGATTCTAACTTGATACGATTTATATGCCGCGCGCCTTCTCGAAAATGAAACTTGGTTTTCAGGACACGAATCCCCTATGGAGGGGAAATGGTTTCAGGAGCTAGGCGCGGATCTAGCATTGAATAAAAAGGAGGGGTGATGAGGGGGAGGGGTGGTGAGGGGGGGGGGGGGGGGGGTGAGGGGGTGAAGGGGGGGGGGGGGGGGAGGGGGTGAAGGGGGGGGGGGGATTAACTGAGGTGTTGGGGAGCAACTACAAATGCAATTCATCCTGCATTCTATGGCAATTTGAGAATTATGAACTTCGAGTCACCACTGGGTTTGTAGCCGCGTGTCCGAAATGTAAACTTTATACACCTTGAATCTCTCATATAAATCCCCAGATATGGAATATTCTGAACTAAAATGGTCATGACCTGCCCGCGTTAGCAAAAGTGGCGCCTATATTTAAAGATTTAAGTGCTCCTGGAATTTGTTTGAATTGTAACAAACAAAATAGATAAGTGATCTGGTGAGAATAGCCGAACGAGACCATTCCCATACATCGCGGTATCGGTGTCACGGGAATATCCGACTACAATGAAAATCGGACTCCCTGTCAGTTAATTGGTTAAACCATCTCACGTGACCGGTCACTCTCCTAGTTATTACCAATAAGCATGCGCAATACTACCAAAAAAGTGCTTATTTCATGGAGTCTGAAATTCACGCTACACCTGTCCCGTTCAGAGACGAGCCACTCATCAATGTAGACAATCTCACCGATGTATTTGGCTGTTTGGGGGGGGGGGGGGGGGGGGGGGGGGGGTATACAATCAATTTGCCGCTTGTACTTTAGTCGAGAGATCACACCAACCAACATATCCGAAAGCCGGGAGGGGAATGAATATAATTAGTATCTCGGGGAAAAAAGAGAGAAAAAAACCTCCACCCACCCAACCAACTTCCAGGCCTTCCTTTTGTTGGAGGTTCCTGAATGCATAGTGTTTACATGATAAAACGGGGCGAATCAACAACGTTCAAGTGGTGAGAATGGTGGACGGCACTTGAGCGGCGGGGCCGGGGTTTATCTGGGCAAACGGTATAGGGACCATGCGACCGGGGCATGGACGAAATTGGGTCCTGGGGGAAAATCGGGGCGAAGGTTTAGGACCAGTCCTCTACAACTTGTACTGGTCCCCCCCCCCCCCCCCCATTAGATACACCATTGGTAATTGCTTTCATGGTCAAGAATGGGTGGATTTATGGGTTTGTATTTTATAGTAAATATCGTTTAAAGGTAGGATACACCATTTGCAGATATCGAAAATATTTACTACCGAATTATTAAGAAATATCTTACTCAATTGAAAGTAAATAATGATTCTAGGCATTCAGCAAAAGGATTGCGCTAGATATCCTGTAATTATTCCAAACAAAATAATTTTATAAAGAAAAATTCGCGATCGCCGGACGGCGATCGCGAAAAAACAAAGATTACATAAGAATAACAGCTCGACCCCGGTTAAAAACAAACGCTGTTGTGCTTTTCTCGGCATCCATGATTGTAAAACTTCGGAAAAGTCAGTTAAACGATATTTACTATGAAATACAACCCCCCAAATCTACCCATTCATGATAATTCAAGCAATTATCAATGGTGTATACTACCTTTAAAAGGTAGGATACACCATTGGTAATTGCTTTGATTATCAAGAATGGGTGGATTTGGGGGGTTGTATTTTATAGTAAATATCGTTGAACTGACCTTCGTGGCCCATAAGCTATCTATCCACCAAGTTTCAATACAATTCCTACGGTAATTTTTTCCCGTAATCCTAACAGACAGACAGACACCAAGACAAAAAACAGACATACAGACAAGGTGTATATATAACCTTCGCCATTGGAGATGATCGGAGATGGGCGTAGGTCATAATAATAATTGTCAATAAAAGTACTGAACCCCAAAACGTTACTCAAGTCGAATTTGTACGAATTATAGCCCCGTATTTCGAGCTTCGATAAGGAAGAACTTTGAGCTCGTTCGTTGACCGGGTACCCACCCAATGATTTCACGACCCTAACACTCATTTTAACCACAATGTTTGTTAATCTTTGCCTGTGTGTATCAGTCTGTTCGCACGCGACCGAAAATCTCTCCCGAGGGCTATAGTTCCCGCACGCACGTAGACCACTTCACTTGGGCTTCGGCATTTTAATTCAGGGATGCTGGATCAAATCAAACCGACCACGCTAGGCCTGTCCAACCGAGCGAGACACAATGACAATGTGGAAAAGGCGCGAGTAATCGCGAAAACGGGGGATGCCTGGGAAGCTATAGCCTCGCATGCAACGCGCTCTCAGTTGCGTGAGAATAACACAATGCCAGCTTTGCCGCACTAATGCGATCCTTGTCATCGCCCGCAGGTTGAACAACCGAACCGCATCCTTGTATACCGGTAAATCGTGAATGGGCTTCAAGCTTAGCAGGACTGCGTGACTAGGAACTAAACTCGGTCACCCGTACAGAATTCTCCCTAATTGTCCCCACC
Organism: Crossaster papposus; assembly: GCA_037893245.1. Classification (NCBI taxonomy): domain Eukaryota; kingdom Metazoa; phylum Echinodermata; class Asteroidea; order Velatida; family Solasteridae; genus Crossaster; species Crossaster papposus. The sequence goes on along the minus strand of JBAIAA010001404.1, from coordinate 31,024 downwards.
TCGGGGTAACCCCTTCAACAAAATATATTAACGTTAAAGGAATTAATGTTACATTGTGTTTACTATACATATACATCACGCGATATTTTAGGGCAAAGTGAAACCGGGTGGGTAAATATTTAACTTATAAAGGCCAGATTAATTTTTGAGATTCTGACAAACCAGACAAAGTTTAAAATGAGAAAGAAAACGTAGATTTTCGGTAGAAATCTTGAAAACTATAATCCACCTCGAGTGGGATTCGAACCCGTGGTCTCCAGAACACGGTTGCAATTTTAAAACATTTTTAGCAATATTTTAATATTTTTGTCTTTGTTACAGGTAGGATACACCATTGGTAATTGCTTGAATTATCAGGAATGGCTGGATTTGGGGGGTTGTATTTTATAGTAAATATCGTTTATCTGACCCGTCCGACGTTTGTACAATCATGAATGCCGAGAAAATAGCACGAAAAACGGTGTTCGTTTTCAACCGGCGTCGGGCAGTTATTCTAGATATTAATATTTTATTTTTTTTCGCTATCACCGATTTTTCGGAACAATTACATGATATCTATAGCGCAATAATTTTGCTGGATGCCTAGAATCATTATCTACGACATTTTCTTAATAATTTGGTAGTGAACAATTTCGATATCTGCAAAGGGTGTATCCTTCCTTTAAAGGTAGTATACACCATTTGCAGATATCGACAAAATTTACTACCGAATTATTAAGAAATATCTTACTCATATGAAAGTAAATACTCATTCTATAGGCATCCAGCAAAATGATTGCGCTAGATATCCTGTAATTATTCTGAAAAATTGATTTTTATGAAGAAAAATTCGCGATCGCCGGACGTGAAAAAACACAAATAACATAAGAATAACTGCTCGACGCCGGTTGAAAACAAACGCTGTTTTTCATGCTTTTCTTGACATCCATGATTGTAAAACTTCGGACAGGTCAGTTAAACGACATTTACTATAAAAGACAACCCCCCAAATCTACCCATTCATGATAATTCAAGCAATTACCAATGGTGTATACTACCTTTAAGTGAACGGAGATCACTATAAATAAAGCAAGAACAACGACGTGCCGCCACGGTATAGTAAAGGCTTTTTGCTTTATATATACCTACGTCAACCAATACTCAATTGAATAAACTGCATTGTGCAGCACTACTACTACTACTACACCTATGAAAACGTGAAGAGAACAAAAACCTTTGTAAGTTGTAGTACTATGCTCTGTACTTAAATCAATGCCAAGAACGTTAAAAACGACACACACATTACAGCGTAAATCTTCCAAGTTGCTATCAGCTGTGGTAGAACAATGCAAGGCTAATTAAACGAATGTAGCTCGTCCTGTATTCCATCTAAAACAAATCTTATCCAACATCTTTTGAAATATCACTCTATCGGGCTGATTTTCGATCAAGTAGGGCTAATAAAATAATCGCCCAAGACAAGTATTAATTAAAACGTTTAATATTATACTAACACCAAATTTCAGCGTGAGATCGATCGTATACTTTTGCGCAGCTGCGCATTGCATGGGCTTTATTTACGTGTCGGCCATTTTAAAATTGAATGCGAGGTAAAATCTTCATTTTTGGAACTTTGGATATAAATGAAAGTAATGACCTAAAGTTAATTACAAATTATTACCAGTCTTCTCTTATGAATAATAAAGTTGTGATTAAACATATCCTAATGTTTTAAGCCACATTAAAAAATATATTAAAAGTGAGGCTAGAAAAAAATGAAAAAATAGTCTGGCACAGTCCCATTCATCAGTTCACAATGTATATAATACGTTCTGGGAACACGACTGGTTTTTCTCGTGAATAAGATGCATGACGTAAGTTATACGAACTGTTTTGTTAAAATCGGCTGCTGGTCCTTAATACTGTTTGTCGCCCTCTTGTGGGTCATTAAGGTACAAACGGGAGAAAGTTCCAGCTGACCACATAAGCATCTTCACTATAATAAAATGATAATGTAATGCACAATGTACATAGCGAGGAAAAATTAAGAAGCGAAATCTGCCCATTAATAATGTACAGGGGTCAACCTTTCCTGTCATGTTTGGAGGGTAAATTTCTCAAGGATTTCTTCGCATTTTTTTTCCTTCAGAGAAGGTCTAGAAATCGCCAAAGACATTCACTTTCTGGCCACAACATAAGAACGTAGAAAAATCGCTTCCATTCGGCGTGCGCGCGAACATAAACCAATACAAATTATAATTTTAAGACGATTTTAAAGCGGTTAGCTTGGCTACTTGCCTTCGTGACACCTGCATGGGACCAATAATTTCATAAAACATGTAAGCACAAATATTTGCTTAGCACAAAAAAGCTTTGCTCAGTAAAAACAGATTACTGGAAAAACAAACTGCTTTTCATGGCTCATGCTAAGCAAAAACCAGTTGAATTTTATCACAAACAATATTCATCATCTGAACATTTGGTGGTTTGTAACCTGTTTTTTGCCAAAGAATAATTTTCATGCTAAGCAAATAATTTTTGCTTACACGTTTTTTGAAATTTTCCCCTGGCGTGCTGTCATAACAAAATAAGGGATTATTTTTGTATCAATTTACAATGATAGTTATCCGACCACTGTTGGAAAAAAACAGTTTTTCAAACTATTCCCAAATTTAGTCCGTGTTTTGTTTGCAGTCGGTTACGGTTACGCACCCGTGACGTGAACGGGTGCAAGCCAGCTGGTTTGGTTCCCTGATTTGGCAATCCCCCGAGGCAATAGAGATTGCTTTGTTTATTCTAAATTAGGATCAGGGGACTAGATTACAAAAAAACAGCAGTTTTTTCCTTGACCTCATAACACAAAACTTCAAACAGGTCAGTGTAACGATATTTATAACCCAAAATCCATCAATTTCTGAAGATGGCGGCAAAAGTAAAATGTTGTATATTAACTATATAGCTTTAAAAGTTAGAAATAATTTATAAAACAAAAACCAATTACAAATTGTGTACATGGAAATGTGTTTATTTAGGAATTAGATCAGTTGATTAGACTGGGCAGTAAAAAGTACATGAGGATTTGAATGGCCTACTCTACAGACTAATAAATCCATTGGAGCTGCATGCTAAGCACACAAATTTGCTTAGCATGACAATTCTTAACTGTCGTACGTTAAAAACAGGGTTACAGACCAAATTTTCAGGTGATGTATATTGTTTTGTGACTGATATTCAGCTGGTTTTTGCTTTAACACAAAAAGCACATAGAGTTTTGACTGGTAACCTGTTAAATTTACTGAGCAAGACTTTTTCGTGCTAAGCAAATGTTTGTGCTTAGCAGCTCCATGAAATTGGCCCCAGGCCAATTCCCTCCGCTTCCGATAATGACGTAATTCAGTTTCTCCTTTCTGGCGTGTTTTATTGCTTTTCTTTCAAAACGCTCCGTGTTCTCTATTTAAATGTTAACAAACAAACACAAATATCGAAGGATCTTTGCGTTGCACGCGATATTGATTGTGCTCGTAAAACAGGTACAATTTTTTTTTTATCAATATTTTCTTTCAAAAGGGCTTCGATAAAGGCGCGATTACAATGGCCCTAGTTTGGGGTTGCGTGAGAAGCGAACAAAAGCTGAAACACGAAAAGCTGGTCTCGGTCTAGAGCGAGCAACGAACAAGGGGCGTGCAGCACGCAAAGGGTGACTTCCGCACTGTTATCTGGCCCCGCGGAGGCGGGGGCCAGACCCGATCGACCTTACCCCCGTAAAACAGACGTCGGCACAGGTATAGAATCGACCACCCCACCATTTGTTATCAGAGCCGAGAAATCACACAAAACATCAACGGCTGTTTTATGAACATCCACTTCTGAAAATGACAGGCTATACGATGTCAATACAAATTTAGGTTTGTATATGCAAAAGAACCAAGATGCTCAAGAAGTCTATGTATGAGTGAGAGATTATAAAGAAAAGAAAGAAAGATTAGGAGCCTTTACAAAGGAAGAAAGTTATATTTACGACCAATTAAAAAACAGTAATTGTTTAGATGAATTGACTACAAAAATTATGACTGTTGGGTTTTACACCACCTGAAGTTTAACACAATCGATTAATGCAATATTCTGGAAATAGACTCGTTAAAGGAACACCACAAAAATAAATGTAGGTCACCGGTTTTTTTTGTCCGAGTTCCTGCATATCTTATAAACTGCAGCCGGTTTTCTCACTTAATTGGTGATCACCCAAAGAAAAGCGGATTTCGACACCCATCTGCCGTCGGATATCCCGTTCCCCTAATTTCCTCGAGTTAGCGTGACTGTTGCGGCCCGAGCAAATAGACACGTGTGCGTGGAAGAAAAATACTTAGAGGAATATCAAGTACTTTAGGGTCCACACCAAAGTACATCCGGGTCTGGATGGACTGGGTGACTGAAAGGACAGGCCGGTCCGGTTTAATATGGCACTTAACAATTTTAGGGGTTGACGGTTTTTTGTTTATCGTCATGATTTCGGTGATAGATAAACAACAAATTGGAAAGATGAGATAGAAAAGTTCAATAGTGTGGGGCTCTAATTCGGCTACGTGAATTCAAGTCGCTGCCTAATTTCGTGGATTTCCCCCAGAATACTCTTCTGATTTTATTTTCTCCCACCTCTAAAACTGTATTATAATACAGATGCAATGTCTTCTCTCTGCATGTTTCTTCAGGCTTATGAGCTGGCATGAAGTGCCTAAATAGGGCACTTTTGAGGAATCCTTGGTTTCATCTTTGGAATCTCATAGGAAAAACTTGTACAACTTATGCAGACTGAGGAGGTATATCAAAATGTATAAACAAACTAATTATTGTTCAAAAGCTTATATTACTTGTAATAATTATGTAAACCCCATTTTTTTCTTCTGGCATGCTGTCATTTTAAATACAATATAATCAAAGAAGTCTTATGAATTCAAATGCGTATTTTGAACATACATATTCCATTGGTAGTTGGTTCAAAATCGAAATTTTAGAATTATGATTTTCTTGGATTTTACAGCATTTACCGAGCTGAGCTTAACTTTACCAAGTTAGTTGTCCGAGCACCATTCTTTAGATTTTTGAGAAGTTTTGCTGCTCCAGCGGTTTATTTTAAAGGTAGGATACACCATTGGTAATTGCTTGAATTATCATGAATGGGTATATTTGGAGGGTTGTATTGTATAGTAAATATCGTTTAACTGACCTGTCCGAAGTTTTACAATCATGGATGCCGAGGAAAGCACGAAAAACAGCGTTTGTTTTTCACCGGCGTCGAGCAGTTATTCTTATGTTATCTTTGGTTTTTTTCGCGCTCGCCGTCCGGCGATCGCGAATTTTTCTTTATAAAATTATATTTTTCGGAATAATTACAGGATATCTAGCGCAATCATTTTGCTGGATGCCTGCAATCATTATTTACTTTCAAATGAGTAAGATATTTCTTAATAATTCGGTAGTAAATATTTTCGATATCTGCAAATCATTCATATCGAATACAGTCGTCTTTGTCAAAGATTACTAACTATTAAGAAAATACGAACAAACGTGATCTAGTACGTGACCATATTGATATGATACAAGTCACAGTTTGGAGATATCTTTAATATGTATGGCCCCGCCCACTGATTCGTCCCCGCCCAGTTACATATCACGTTATGGGGACGTCTGCCTATCACAGGGTTTTTCGAAACATTTGCTTCGCCGAGTCCCTGAGAAGTAAATGGAAATGGAAGGAAATATAAATATTTGAAGTTTTGGGTTCATATCAACCAAATTGAATGTTTCTGAAGCACAGCAGGCACCACAAATATGGCTGGAGTTCTTGCAGTTGTCTTAAGCCGGAGACAAAACGAAGCCAGTGATTCAAAAAGCCCACAGTCTTCCATGGGCTGTTTTCCAAACCCCAGCTTTGTCTCCGTCGTTGGCTTCTTTCATGCAGTTTGGTAATGGTGGTGAAGCCGGAGACGGCTAGATATAATGGAGTTCCGAAAACGGCCCTGTACTTGGCTGTCAGGGCAAAAGAAAAGAAATCGCTAAAATACGAGAGCAAACGCTTGGCAGTATACCAAGCAAGAATGGGACCGAGCAACTCCCCCTTAAGCCGCGTTCGCATTGGACTTAATATTGTCAAATGTTACGGTAGGTGATTGTCAAAGTTCACGGTGTTAAATCCTCCGGTAGAAGCTTGGGCCTGTAGATCTTACTGTTGCGGAGGGTAAAATGGACAATTTGACAATGTTACCGCATGTCCGCATTGGATTTAATTTGGTTAAGTTCTCCGTAGGTTTTACCAAAAAAAGTCCAATGCGAACGCGGCTTTAAAATGGACAATTTGACAATGTTACCCTCTGTCCCGCATTGGATTCAATTTGGTTAAAGTTGACAACTGTCTCCGTAGGTTTTACCAAAAAAAGTCCAATGCGAACTCGGCTTTAGTCCACCATACCTCTACACTCCCTAGACTATTGTTACCTAAAGCACCCCCCCCCCCCTAAAACCTAAGCAGAAACCACAACATTCCACAAGCACAATGACACCACAAAGGAGAGGGAGTTCCCTATGTGCCGTTATTGCTGCATAATGCTTGGCGGTAAGTGCCCGACATACAATAGCAGAGACCCTTGAAGGGGCGGGAAAACGTTGGTGGGGGGGGGGGGGGGGGGGGGGGGGGGTGCAGGAAACGATGTACGCTGGGAAATAAGTGGGGACTTAAAGATCTATAAAAGGTATGGAGCTGAGACTCCTGTCCATTGTAGCAAAAAGCGTTAGTCCTATGGAAAGTGGAACACAGATGTACAAGAAATCTCGAAATTACAGATGATTCGCCCTCAGGGCCAGGGCTTAATTGGAAACTTGAAAATCACCTTGTGTGAGAATCTAAACGTGGCAGGAAGCAAAATAATAAGTGCACGGGAAGGATACATTTTTCTCAACTTTTAAACTCCTTGAACGTCTCTTTTCCCCTTAAATCTTATAGGTGTATATTCTTCACCGGCCCCGGGACAAGCAAACTTATTAGGACAGCCCCGGCCCCTGGCGTGGTATCGTGGTCTGGAGCATTGAATTCACACCGAGTGTGTACAGGTAAAACTGCAGGTTGTGGGTTCGAGTCCGGTCTGGGACTATGATGTGTGTGTGTCCATGGGCAGGATACTTTGTCATTCATTGCTTCTCTCCACCCAGGAGTAAATGGGTACTTGTTCGCGCCGAAATGGCAGCATCGAGCTGTATACTCCAGAGGGAGCCGAGATGGTTTTTGGAATGTTTCGTGGGCCCAATGAGCAGGGGTAATAATATAGCGCCTGGAGAACCAGTCTTGGTAGATAGGTGCGAGTTATAAATACATGTACCACTGACCTCTACACATGGACAGATCATCATTCTTTCACACTTGAAGTCGGCGCGAACTGGAAGTGCAACATGGCGGACCCACGACATCACTCTCTTGATAGATAGGTGCGATTTATAAATACCCGTAAGTGTTTAATCCTCCAATTTTAATATATATTTTCCCACAAAAACCCACGGAGTTAGTGTTAAAGATTTTACGAAATGTTTCAGAATAATGACTTCACCCATAATTAACCTAAAGAATGCTCCTTAAGTTTTAAATAAAGATACCGATTTTAAAATCAGGAATTAGATGATCTGTTTTTTTAAATTTCGACTTCAAATCCAAGATTGGGTCAAGATGAGCAAGAAACGATTTTCAATTGTTAATATCGAACCATGTCTTTATTCTTAACATAATTCACTACTTAAGTGCATGCAAGTGCTAGAATATATTGACACAATGCAAACATTTAATGCATATTAATGAGCTGTATAGAGAGAATAATAAAACTATTCTCGCACAAAAATATATGCCAAACAAACGTTTCTCATTGTTTAGAGTAGAAATGCCAGCATGTTAAACTATAAATTTTGTGAATGATCACATCTGATATTTACAATGTACATTTTTGTTATATCCATTCAAATTTTTACATTTATTTCGCCGATTACATTTTGTGGTATACTTCTATAGTACTCACAACTGCATTACACAATTTTATATAAATTCAATAAAAAATATATATAAAAATCGACAAATCTGAAATAATTATAATACATTATATCCAAAAAGCCTATTATTTTGCTTTTTAGCTGGTGTGAAAAAGAATTTACAGCTTATTACGATCTAAGTAACTTTGTCTAAACATTGAATAAGAAAAATACAGTGTAACACAAGTACAATCTACAAATTACAATTATCGTCCTGAGAACACAATTTCTGGCGCACTTAATGCTATATATAGTCAGTATTTACACTGTTGTTACAAATCAATTATAATACAATTTTGACGTTGGGACGATTGCCCTAAATCTGTCGAAATTTATCATGGACCCTCAGTAAAAAAAAAAGGAAATTTTAACTGAATTGCTCGCTTTAACCTGCACAGCGGAGCTCCAGTTGTTTTATGACAAGCACGGTTTCCGCGTTGCAACACATCTCTGTGTAAACTTAATTCTGAAATATTAATTTCTAGAACTTCTCCGGATAAGGGTTTGACTAAATACCACATAACCATAATACACGCATGAAAACTTTTGGATACAAATTGAATAATGCACACTTTTATACGAATCATCGTTTGGCCACCTTAGTGACTAAAGCTAGGGTAATACACAGTTTTCTCCCAAGTAACTTCTTATACAAACCTAGGAAATAAGTAGAATAGGTAACGATGCTTTGTTACGATACTGATTCCATTATTGTTAATAAACACTGTTTTAATACAATAAAATATGATAATAAAATAAAACAATTACACTCGTGCTTTCTTATACCGCAATCTGAATATGGAACGACACCCAAGAATTTTCTTTTTGGTACCATCAGTTTTTAAGCTAAAGCAGAAAATTGCAAAATAAACAAAAGCACGAGCTCTCCTCTCCATGCTTGTATAAATGCTCAAACCTCAAACAATCTCCTGCGTGTGATACAGCTGCAACAAGTCAATAAATCGTAAGTTGGCCTCATTTTAATTCTATCAGTTTGATAATTACAGAATAAAATTAGAGCCAATTATTGGCAAGTACGAGACAATTACTGTTTATATTCTTCGCACTCGCTCACCTTCATTATTCTCCTATTTTCCATTTCTTCTTTTTAGCTGCTACTCACCACGACTGTTTATCGCGGATTCTTCACATAAATCATGAGACTATGTTGCTTAAATAAGCAACCTATTTCAACCTGATGCAATGTTCTATACGAGTTCTTCAAGGAGAAAGGATCTCGTCCCGTTTACAAACGGTCATGCTGAACGGTAAGGGCGTTTGCACGAGGCCGGCAGTGTGTTCCATCTTTGGCGCTTCCCCGTTGTCTGTAGCTCTGAAGTTGCACTGGTGTAACAGGGTTGTGAAGTACAGGAAGAATTCCAACCTGGCCAGCTCCGAGCCGATGCACCGCCGCTTACCTGCACCGAAGGGCATGACGTCGACGGTCTTGGTAGGGTCCAGGCTGGACCCGTCCTCGGTCAGGAAGCGTCGAGGGCGAAACTCCTCTGGCTTGTCCCACCTGTTTTCATCGTGGTGCATGGAGTGGAGATTGACGAACACCACCGTGTCTTTGGGGATGAAGTACCCGTCCAGTTCAGTGTCTTTGGTGGTGCTGTGGGGGATGGTCATTGGTAGCATGGAGGAGTAGCGGAACACTTCTAGGAGGCACGACTCGGTCAGGGGCAGCCGTCCACGGTCGGACGCGGCTGGGTAGCAATCGCGACCGATGACAGCGTCGATCTCTGCCTGCAGTTCGCGCTGAACGTCGGGGTGGATAATCATTAACGCTACGGCCCACTTGAGTGCCGCAGACATGGTTTCGAAGCCCGCACCAAACATGTCATGCACGCTGTTTGTGATGATTTTTTCGGTCACGCCAAGGTGCTCCATCTTCTCCCGATCTTCCTTCCGATAGACGGTGATCATATAGTCCAGGATGTTCGCCTCCGAGTCTTCTTCGTACTTGCTAATGTGCTCGGCAATGTCCTTGCCAAACCAGTCTTTGTATTCGAACAACAACCCAACGAACCTGTCGTGGATTCGACTGGAGAAATACCGCATCCACGGCATGAAGTCGGCTGGATTGCCCACGCCGATGGCTTCGGAAAACGCATCGCTCATGTCAACAAAACCCAACAGTTTCTTGTCGTCCAGAGTGTGGCGCCTGCCGAAGATGTAAGAGTACATGACGTTGCTGATAGAGAGCTTTAAGAGGTTAAAGGGGTGGCGCTCGCTTTGGACTCCTTTGCCGACATCGTTGTTATTCTTGTCAGGTTTAGATGTCCACATGTCGATCAGCTCTCGAGCCTCCCTGGTGATTCTGGCCCCGACCGAGCTCAGTTGGCTCCCCGAGGTGAAGTGCCGCAGTGTGGACTGCGCGATCTTACGGTGCAGTTTCCAGCCCTCGCCGTGAGTGGTGAAGGCTAGGCTGCTTCCGAAAATTTCTAAGGTGGACCTCGTGGAGGAGAGGTCTGGCCTACCTGCGAAGTCAACGGACTGTTTGACCAGTGCTTGGCGAATGGCCCGATAGCCGTTAAGCACCACCACCGGGCGGCTACCGATGCGAATCTGGAAGACGTCACCGTACTTACGAGCCATCTCTTTAAAAGTCACATGAGGAGCAGTCCCAAGCTGGAGGATGTTACCCAGCAAGGGCAGACCCCAGGGGCCGGGGAGCGACTTGAGGTGTCTCTTGGAAGATGAGCCGTGCTCCATGGAGTTAGAGCTGCTCATCACAAAGCGTCTTATCTCCTTCATGATGAGGATGAGGAGGAAGATGCCGAGAACAATAGTTGCCGAAGTAACAGTCGACTGCCCCTCCGGCATGAGGTGTGCCATTACGGCCTGTCCAGTTGCAATCAACATGATTCGTGCAGGATTGTCACAAACCAATAGCTACTAAAAAATTCAACTCGAACGTATTATGTCGTCTTGCAAGTTGTGATCCCAAACTCTGCTCAGAGTCATCTGTGGCAGCTATCGTTTCGGCCGACTGCCTTATATACAATTTATACACTCCGGGCCGATCACACAGCGCATATTACCAACAGAGCAGTTTCCACTGAGTACTTTGACCCTAATTCATCGAAGATTCACACACACGCTATATTCCGTGATAGGCTCGTCGAGAACAGCACGCTATCATAATGCATATAACCGGAACACGGGTTTAGTAAGCTATTGTCGTGTTCGCGTGCAACGTCCTCCGACCGCGCTATTGTTATGCTGCCTCTCTTTTCGTGTGAAGTCGCGCACAACGCACGCTATGGAGCCAGAGAGACGAAGGGGGGATAGCGAGCGGTGGCGTGTCCCACGAACAACCCCTCGACAAAACCAGCCGCCTACGCCAAGTAGTTCAGCAAATACACGCAATGCTCGATGGCCCATGGCTACGAAGGTTTTCTCAAGAACTCCTCCCACTATCCTATAACGTCTTGCTTCAAACAAGATAATACTGCCGGCATAATTTAATTTTACCTTCCTGTACAAAATTAATAATTGGTTGGGTTTCGTACGTATTATATGCGCAGATGATTAAAGGTGTAACAATTGGGGCTGCGCGGCGGAGGGATTGGAGTTTCGGTATACTATAGGCATTGTTGGCCGAAAACTACTGTCCTATTGTTATGAAGTAGGGGTGGGCGCAGGTGCCCATGCTAAGAGATTTGGAGCTGGATGAAGGCCGGCCATTATAACAGGTACCTAGAAATGCAACAAAGGTATTTGTTTTCACACGTTTTATTCCTGCCTATGGTGGGAAAGAAATTCAGCGTGCACTTTTTTGCATACGTGAATTACCGCCCGTCCCAGATTAAAAAATGTTTAGGCTTGAAACCATAAACGTTGATTTTTTTTTAAAATTTTATTTCAGCGCCTGCAGTATAATGAGAAACAAAAAATTACCCCCTTTGAAATTATAACTAAAAACGACTGGCTCCATGTCATCATGTGAATAAGCTTTCTTAAGGATTCATGTTCAACTGAATATTCGATGGCCTGGTTAGACGGTTTGTTCTTGGCACATATGAAGCCATATTTGGGACGGAGAGACCCCCCCCCCCCCCCTTCTCCCTCCTCCCTCCTCCCTCCTCTTTCCTCCCTCCTCTGTGGTGGTCATTATGCTTGCAAAATGTTGCGGTTTATTTGTAGGTTTTTAGGGGGGATGCGTTAGGTAACAATAGTCTAGGGAGTGTATAGGTATGGGGGACTAAGAAGGGAGTCGCTCAGTCCCATATCTTGCTGGGTATATGCTGGGTATATCTTGGCAAGCAAAACTCGTTCGAAACCTTGATGGATAGGTGTATACACGGTGTGTGATCCTGCTTCGAGTGCAATGTTCTTCGCGAACGTTCCCGCCGTTCGGGCGAACCAGTTTCGCGTGTCAAGAACAGACCGCCCGAACCCGAACCCGAACCCGAACCCGAACCCGAACCCAGCCAGCCAAAGTGTAAAACCTTCTCTTTGTCCGCCTCAAGTTTATATTTTGGCTTCTTAATGTACGCCCCTGGTATACTACATGCACAATGGGTACCATGCCACTTCTGTAGTTCCGTTTTCAAACAACACTCATTTCACTTGGCAATTATCATAGAAACCATGGAGGAATTTGATTCCCGAAGATTACTGGAAATCAAATTGGCTCGAATTGTTTCTCAAGATTACAAGATGCTCACGCTGTGTTTTAAAATCTCACTCGGCACGCACCTTGTGTATACATACACATACATGATTGTCTTGCTAAGAGACTCCCCTTTGACCTTCATTCGACCCCCGATGACCTCTCAGGTCGCCGTCGTTTCCTGACCTATCTCTGCAAAATGTGTCAAGTTCGACACGACAGGTTTTTTCGTACCTCGCTGATTTATAAGCTACATCACACCGTGAGCAAATTAAAACCTAACCTTGCCCCCTTGCTCCCTTGCAATAAAATACCTCAATGTATACATTATACTGTACATGTTAAGTTGTACGTGTGGACTGCTTGGGCAAAATCGTTTTCATGATACAAACCTCGAACTTTGACCACATGGCCTGTATCTCAAAACGCTCTTGCAGATGCACGAGTCTAATCTACGAGGCCGAGTTATTTAGCATATTAGATAAATTGGTCCCAGGGGGGGCTGTGAACGTGACCGAGCTGGGCCGGTGGAGCTGGACTAAAGTCAGTAATTTGCTATCGTCGGGATGGATTTTGTATGATGCCACCATCATTTTGTGCTCACTACAGCTATAGCTAGGGCCACGAAGTACGGCCATACTGGGCTGATCTGGTATACTTGTACACACCATAGACTTTAATCACGAGTCGGCCAGGTAAACTTGTCAGTTTTGGCACTTGCGAGTACAGAAATGATTGCAATAAAAAACAAACTTACAAATTACAAACTTACCAGTCTTCTCTGTTGAATAATAATTAAAAAATTACCTATAAACATGTTCCTAATATTTTTAACCACATAAAACAAATCTTGAAAGCGAGGCTCAGAACCATATGAAGCACGATATGTGGCAGAGAAAAACCCCCCTATTTTGTGTTGACCATTGTGTTCCCGGAATCTCAGGAATTTCTTTTAGGTTTCTTTTAGGGATAGGTTAGGTTACAATAGTTTTGAGTGCGTATAAAGTATAGGGATAAGAGGGGGGTACCCCTCTGCCACATATCGTGCTGGGTATACTCGGAACGCACAATAGTCTGGCGCCATCATGCATTCAAAAGTTTAACATTTTCTTAAAGGGATTCAGGAAACACGATCGAAAAGTTCACTCGTGAATATATTTGCTTTTGCTGTAATTTTCTTGAATGGATGGGTTAGGGGATTCGTATTTTACAGTATTGTGATGCTGCTCTGTATAAGGTTGTGTGTTCATAGATGCTGGAAAAACCAACGTATAGACGTCAGAGAAATGAGATTTAAAGCTTTGCATGGTGGAGACTAGACATATTTTGATTTGCGGTAACACCATGTGAAAGAATCCTTTGAGAAGAGGTAGTAGGGTGGTTCTGATAAGAACCGGTGGTTTAACACGACGTTTCGACCAGTATGCTCTGGTCGTCCTTAGATGAGGAAGTGACTGCGATGGAGCGCTAGTTTATAAGGATGGGCGGGTTCGGTGATGCGTGGAATAGGATGCTAGCGTCAGAGAATTATAAGGTTATAGGAAACTAGACTATAGTTGGCTGGACCCTATTCACGGAGGTGTAACCGTATTGCAAACAGATCGTGGACTAATTAAAGTTAATACATTGGGGGCAGTGTTAAACCATAAACCATTGCATGTTGTGATTGTGCGGGATGCTTGACTGTTATTCACTTAAAGTCAAGTAAGGTATTTCATATTATTTTAGTATTTTATGTTGATGTAATGTTTGCAAATGGTGTATACTACCTTTAAAATAGGATTATCTTATAAACCATAACGGTCCGATTCTCCAATGGTTTTCGACATAGCTATAGGTAGTTAGCAGGGGCGGATCCAGGAATTTCGGTTAGAGGGGGCGCCAAAAATTGTCAACATAATATATTGGGAGAAGATAATGGGAGCGCAGGAGGCGCGAAGCCCCAACGCCGAGATCTTCTCAATCTTCTCGAGATTTTTTTAGGGGGGGCGCGCGCCGGGTGCGCCCCCCCTGGATCCGCGCATGGTTAGGGTACTTTAGGTTCGTTTTGATTCGCACAATACATCAACTAAGAACATTGACATTAAAAACTGAGGAAGAGAATACTCTTGTAAAACTTCAGACAGTTCAGTTAAACGATATTTACTATAAACATAACCCCACAAATCCACCCATTCTTGATAATTCAAGCAATTGCCAATGGTGTACACTATCGGAGAAAACATAATAGCGTTTGTTAGTCATCTCTTTAGACTAAAGTATTCTATGGGTTTCATTTTGGTTTTGAAACTCACTAAACTTCAATTATAGCCACTCGCTGCACTTTGTTGGCGCGTTACCAACAATTCGCTTTGTTTACCTTTTCCCGTTTACTCTAACCTTTACCGTCAAAAGCCGGCCTTCCATTATCCTGCATTCTCCCGGCACACAATAGCAGAGGTTTTGTTACATGGCTCTCATTATTCCACAACTTTACCCCGTTGTCACCAAAAGAATAGGAGAAAATAATACCGAAGTGGTCAACCTTTTGTCGTAAAATTGTCGTTTTGGATAATGCGGATTTTGGCTGGGGGTGATATTGATATATCGTCGGGCCCTGTGTTCGAGGGGGAAGCGAGCGACAATGGCGTGTTTGGTTCTCACCCTGCCCGTAACACAGGCGGTGATATCCCAGGGTAGGTGAGCACACAATGCCCAGATGTAGCGCGACAAATCCCCCATGATATTTCCTGACAATATCCCATTGTTGAGACTGACGACACAATACAATACTAAACTGTGTGGCATGGCAGCAAGCTGCAAACATTCAACTTCTTTTTTTTGCCTAACGGCGGTGGCAACCGCTGTTCATGAGACATAGCAATATCACAGCTGTAAAGACACTCTTTTATTTTACGTATTTTATAATCCAGGGGCTTCTAATATAATAATGGCCAACCTCGCGTGACAAAGCCGTATAAGGTTTAATGACCTCGCCTTAAATTTGATTACCGCAAACACGGTGAACTTTGTTTCTAACTTGTCGTAGTAAAGATGGAGCAATATTAAAGGAAATATACATTTGCAAAAGATTAAAAAACTTAAAACTGCCAGATTATGATGAAATACCTCACTGGACGTTTGTGAATGACAGTCTAAAGCATCCTGTAAAATCATGACACCTGGGGCCGGGGTGTTTTATAAAACCTTACAAATAATCTTATCCTCCCCAAATCAATCTTGTCTCACAATAAATCAATCTTAAACACTAACATTTTACGTATCTCTACTTCATGAAGAAATTTGAGATCATTATCGATCTCAAATTTACTCTGAATCAATATTCTGGCACGGTGCCGTCATTTTCAAGAAAAGTTGTATCTAAAAAAATCTTTTTCCAATGCTGGTTGGCCGACCAGCGTTGGAATAAAAACTATCTTGGTTTTTCCAGCCTCTACGAACACAAACCTTTTAACAAGTCAGTGAGTGCAATTTACAAAACTAAGGCCTGTATCAGACATCGGCTTCTGCCGTGTCGAATGCAATTCAACTTAAATTCTTGTGTTCGACACGGCACAAGCACACGACGTCTAAAACCAATTTGGCTCGGCAAATTGATTTCGGCTCTTAATTTCGCAATTAAGCTCGACAGAGTATGCCGTGCTTATCAATTTTGAACGGCAGAAGCACGGCGCGGTTCCAGACGTCGTGCACAATTCCAATTCAAAGTTGGTCCTGAACATCGTTCATAATTAGGAATGCGCATGCTCCCAGCATGTGTGCGAGTAAAGAAAACCAACAAACTAAATTTGTTTTTGTTTTGGTCATGCTTTCATTTGTGTCCGCCTGAGGGCTTCGTGCACAAGTACCCCCTCAACGGCTAGAAAGGGAGGGTCAGGGAATCACTCTTTTAAAAGTTCAACTGGACTTTTGCAATGAAGTTCGACGTTTGAAATCACTGCCGTGTTTACGCCGTACTAACGTCGCGCTAATTATTTTGCATTCGACACAGCAGTAGCGCGACATCTAAAACAGGCATTGGAAGCATTGAAACGATAAGGGATGGATCAGTACAGCCGACAGCGATGACACGTGATGTAGTGAAATAGACCTCTGGGACAAGTGATCAGGGGCGGATCAAGTGGTGGTGGTGGTGGTGGTGGTGGTGGTGGTCATTGGCAATTTTAAAAAAACAGGGGGGGGGGGCGTGGGGGCGTGGGGGCGTGGGGGCGTGGGGGCGTGGGGGCGTGGGGGCGTGGGGGCGTGGGGGCGTGGGGGCGTGGGGGCGTGGGGGCGTGGGGGCGTGGGGGCGTGTGGACGTCATTCTTCAATAGCGCCCTTTTTATGCGCCATACAGTTCAGGTAGCCTTTAATTTGAGCCGATATTTACATATATTTACTCCGAGTGCTGGGACATACTAAGAATTAAGGGGGGGGGGGGGGGGCGGGGGGTCACCACCCCTGGTTCCGCTGATTACTCAAAATAAATGCCCATTCTTCCCCTTGCGTCCCCACTCGATATTTTGATAAGGCAAACAAGAGATTAAGTTAAACAAAAGGCGTAGTTCATTTAAAATATACATGATATTATAACACTACTGAGACTGACCTTTCTTGCTTTTAAAATTCTTTGCTTGAGAACTTCGTTGAGTAGATGAACTGTGCCGTTTTGGTTGATTCTTGAATTCGAGGTTGGCAATTTCAAGAAAGTGACTCCTTGATACTCCCTTTCTAGCCGTTGAGGGGGTACTTTTGCACGAAGCCCTCTGGCGGACCAACACAACTGAAAGCATGACCAAAGCAAAAACAAATTTAGTTTGTTGGTTTTCTTTACTCGCACACATGCTGGGAGCATGCGCATTCCTAATTATATGAACGATGTTCAGGACCAACTTCGAATTGGAATTGTATTCGACACGGCAGAAGCACGACGTCTGGAACCGCGCCGTGCTTCTGCCGTGCTAAATTGATAAGCACGGCAGACTCTGTCGAGCTTAATTCTTCTGCAGAGCCGAAATCAATTTGCCGAGCCAAATGGGTTTTAGACGTCGTGCTTGTGCCGTGTCGAACACAAAAATTCAAGTTGAATTGCATTCGACACGGCAGAAGCGCGAGTCTGAAAAACAGGCCTAAGATATAATCCTTGAAAAAAACATATCATTCCGAAGGAAAATAAAATACTTGTTACCTCCAAGTGGCTTGGAGGACTCGTAGACGAGGACATGTCATGGTTGTTCATTCTACTTCTTGTTTATAAGCGCTACAATGTACACGCTAACAAATGCAGATATCTTTTTTGAAATGACTGCAGCAGAGCTCGTGAAACATCTCCAAATAGCTATACAACAATTTGCAATTTTCGATGAACAAAAAAGTGCCTTTCACCGAACCCCGGAAACAACCACAACTAAAAGATGTTACACACGGTTGGATTTAATGGCCGCACAATTCACCTCCTTACTTTGCAAATAACTGTTGAAAAGAAAAATTAATTTGTAAGCAATGGGATTCGGAGGGCAACGCTGGTTAAAGGTTTATCAATACAATAGCTCTTACACAAGCCGTGTATGGCATCTCTGTGTTGGCATCAACGATGGGATGTCCCGGATGTGTACGTACAATGTACGTTGGAAAAAAAAGCTAGCAATCGTAATTGTTAACTTCTAGGAATTCGCTTTCGTTTGCCAGTTCTTGAAATCTCATTAAAATAAGGTTCACTGGACAGTCAAATTTCAACGGCAAATGGGTCAGTGAGGGTACTTGCATGGTGACCTCATTTTCGGGGTTTTGTTAGGGAGGGGGAGGGGGGGGGGGGGGGGGGGGGGGGGGGGCCTTCAACACAAAACACGTCTCCTCCTCCTGCGAACAATCCAAAACTACCTTGGATATTATTGCGCCACGTTGCGCGACCTTTCTGGCAAAAATTACCCGCGTGCCAAAGCCCACACGATCGCAGTTTTGGGATTTGTTCCCCAACTGTGCCTCGCTAAGTCCCCAGAGAGGTGAAAAACTTACAACAGGTAATGTTCGTTGACCTTGTGTTTTAGCCAAAAGAAATATTACAAGGGTGTCAATTCCTGGGCGAGATGGCCTTACCCATTACCTTTTTGTATTGGAGGTCGGTTAAAAGAAAGGGGGGGGGGGGGGGGGGCAAAAGGAACTAGGAGTTATACGCTGAAATTTCAATTGATGCTAATAATTTTGAGATAATTGCTTTCTAATTAATATCTCCCAAGTTCTGTAAACCAAAGTTACGCCGCCCTCTTGGTCCCTGCGGATTGAATGTAACCACTATGCGTGATTTCAAAGTCTAAGGTCCGAATCCAACCAATTACATTGCGTGTTTTACTGATCAAACCACATTTACCTTGACAAGGTCTCCCTTTTAATAAATAGTGACCGCAGGGGTGGTTTTTTTTTAGGCAGATAACTTTGGAGCCCAAGTTTCTTGCCGTGAGAGGAGTGGGCTTATGTCGTTTTGTTTTAATAATATTTTCACCATCGAAACAAAAAATTGGTTTTCGCGAGGATAATTGTCGCAGTGTATACTTAATTTCCCCAGGTAGATTGATATTACACGGGCTGCTTACGAGTCTGGTGTACATTCCCGGGTCTTCGGGGCAACATCCCCCGGGCAATGTTACGGAGTACAATTTATTCCTACCTGCTGAACCATGCTATTGCTAAGTTTACGCTCGCCTTTTGAACTTGACGAACGTGCTGGAAGTAATAAGGTGCTCAATTATTATTATAATGCCTTGGTTTCATCCGCGCGGTGTATGCATTATGTACGGTGCATGCTAGTGGGCTTACGACGACTACGAACTTAGAGCGAATCATCAAGTTCATTGATGTGGTTAGTTTAGTGAAATAGGCCAACCATGCGGAGGCGTCACGCGATGGGGGTTACACAAAAGGCGAGCGTGTTGTAAGCAGAGCGGTGCTCGGGGGCAATGCCCGCGCGAGAGAGGGTCGGCTAAACTTTTGGTTCTGACGCGCTGGATGTGTATGCGTGTACATGCTCTTGTCAAAGCCTGCAAATCGAGCACTTTCGTGTGATTACACACTCACAGACCGAGGACCTTCAACATACCGAGGACGTCCTCGATTTGTTATTAGGTCAAAAATGGCATCTCCTTGGCGATTTATAATTATTGTCAAAATTTCAACGGATTTGGAATATGTTCTCGGTTCGTCCTAATGGCAACGTGCAGTGTGTTGTATCATGGAGCATTTTGTGTTCATCCGAACAAGTCAACTTGTAATAGCGCCACCTAGCGGCCAGATTATCGTCTCCTAGGCGCTAGGGACGCGTTAATCGCGTCTTCATGTAATTTGGAGAAAGCGTCATGTTCATCGGCTCAAGTTCAGACCTACAGAAAGTGCCCTAATGTTATGGTACGTACATTATAATTAACAAATATGTTTAAAACTGTTCTCGTGTACAATTTACATAGGATATTGAAGGAAATAGTAATCGGGTATTGTTGAAATAATTAATTTCACATGTGGAATTCTTTTCACATCAATCGATCGTCAGCTTTCTCACAACCATTACAGTATGTTCCACCATACCTCCATGGTTCCACATGCCCAACCAAACCCAAAAACATTAACATAATAAATCCACCCAATTAAGAAATATTCGGTTATACTAAAAAATCATAGATAGACACATATTTATGTGCATTTATTTTTCTCAACTGAAATTGGGCATGACATAAAAAAGTGAAAGGTTATAATTTGGGTCATCAACTCGTATCCCGAATCAAATCGATTACAAGTACATGTAAAGTTGTCCCCTCACAAATGAAGTCGTCCACTACGTCAAGTCGTCCACTATCAAATTTTCCGAATTTCCCATGACCAGGTGGGCCCCTCGTCAAGTTGTCACCCAAGCAAAAGACAACAAATTAAAAACAAATTTTGCCTTTTTCATTAATTAATATTTTAAAACAATGATATTAATAATCACTTTTCATATTGTTTATTTTATGCATTTAGTTTAACTTTTCTACATAAATGTACATAATGTACATTTTGAATGAGTTTTTAGTATCGTCAGACCCCCTAAATCTGCGCGGTCCTATTTCTGCGCACTCGTCTTTAATTTCAATTTGGCAACGCGCGCATCTTAAAAATGATGTACTGTCACTAGGATCGTATTCTTTGATGCATGAACTTTCACAACCACCGAAAAATTATAGTGAATGCTTTAACGGTAAGTCGGGCAAAAATTGAAAAAAATCTGATTTTTACAGCTAATTTACTAGGTACAATTGTTGGTAGAGGCTTTCGGGCCTGCAGAAGTCGAAAAGATGACCGCACGGTAAACTCTGTTATTCGCCCTCTGTCGTCAGTATTATAGCTACCGTGTCCTATATAATTCATTAATTTTGTTAAGGGGGTTTAAGACTTGCGGTGCAACAAAGAAGACATGTTTCTTATATTATTTTGGAATTTTCTTCTGTCATACCTATTAAAATCTGACATCTTGACAATGTTCTCTGTTGATTGGGATGATCAATATATGACATACATTCATCAAGATAATTCAGGTTACCAAATCTAAGAAGGGGTCAATTTATTAAGGCATTTAAATATTATTAGGTTTATTTGTATTTTTATTTAATTCAGGCCTAATCAACAACCGAGTTTATTGATGCACCCTTCTAAAAACTCAGCGAACCAATTGCTACTTGAAATGAACAATACAACGCACAACTTGGTCCTGGGTGTACCTTGTATAAACCATTATCATTAAGATTATTAATATTAGAACGAGAGGCTTGGAACGTCTGAGGTGACGATTTGTAATATTGTAAAACTAATTTGTATTGCCTAAAGAACATAAAAAGCCAATTTAGTATGAATTCAGAGCACGGCAGTCTTTAGTTTAGTTTGACTGAGAGTATGATTCGTGAACACTCGTGTAGAGCTAATCCTACTATATTTAAAGTAACAAAAATTGAATTAATTATTTTAATATGAATGTACATTTCCAACTTTATTAATACATTTCTTCAATGATAACAATACAAACTGGGGTCTACATTAAATAGGTAAAAATGTATAAATTGGATGTGAATTTTAAATATATGCCTTTTTGTAAAAAAAAATTAACAATTATCTATTGAGAATTAAACCATTATGGCGAATTAATCTTGAAATTACGAAAAGTGTACTGGCATTGAAAAAAAGAAGTAAATAATTAGGTTAAAAATGTTCAAGCTAATATATTTTCCAAAATCAAGGAGTAAAAAATGTTGTTCTTAAGTTGCATGACCCGGACACCGTAGATTTTCCATGAAGCGCCCCACTGCGCAGATTTAGGCAGGATTTGTTTCTGAACGCCAAAACTGCACGCTTTGGAATTCCCCGCTTGTCGCTACAAATAAAGAAAATTTGTCTTTGTTAATCCGCATAGTGGAAGATCGTAAGCCAACAATACAAGTTTTGTTGATGAAAAGAGTGGTTGCTCTTTTAGTTTTAAAGGTAGTATACACCATTGGTAATTGCTTGAATTATCATGAATGGGTAGATTTGGGGGGTTGTATTTCATAGTAAATATCGTTTAACTGACTTTTCCGAAGTTTTACAATCATGGATGCCGAGAAAAGCACGAAAAACAGCGTTTGTTTTCAACCGGGGTCGAGCAGTTATTCTTATGTTATCTTTGTTTTTTCGCTCTCGCCGTCCGGCGAGAGCGAATTTTTCTTTATAAAATTCATTTTTTTGGAATAATTACAGGATATCCAGCGCAATCCTTTTGCGGAATGCCGAAAATCATTATTTACTTTCAATTGAGTAAGGTATTTCTTAATAATTAAGTAGTAAATATTTTCGATTTCTGCAAATGGTGTATACTACCTTTAAGCTACTCGGTTGCAAACCCTTATGTGCGCAGAAATAGGAAGATCGAGGATTTATGCAAATGTAGTTATTTATTAATTCTAAATAAATTGAACAGTTAATGCCCAATTTAATTTTTTTGTAAATGCAAGTTTATTTAATGCCCCCTCCCCCCCCCCCCCCCCCCCCCCCCCCCTTCACGGGGTCACTCGAATACTACATGTCCGTCCGCCGGGAGGATGTGGAATCGCTAATCGCGTTGCAAAATAGACCACCTAAGGCTAATTGAACCAGGGCAGTATCCATTTAATTTTATTGACTTTTACATCTATTGCTGGGAACAGACAAAAACAAAAGTTTGTTTAATATTTGAAAGCTGTAAACGCTTTTAATAAACGTGATATATCATGTAATATGTCCCCCATTGTCTATTAATTATTACAAATTGGCTTATTCGCGCATTTCATAGTAGCAAGGCATGTGTTATATAGCTCATAAAAATTTTTTGGGGGTAACCAAAGAACCACAAATATTGTTTTTAAATGCGTCTCCGCAACACTTTAAGCCAACCCCTGACCAAAAACCAAATTTGTTATTTTGGGGGGGAACTTAGGCTTAAATACTAAATAAAGCAGCTTCCTAAGCAATAAGGATGAATAGCAATCAGTCTTGAAATGTTTAACGAGTCCAACATGTACTTACTGAACCTGATTACAATAAGTATGGTTGCATTTCTCTTTGCAGGTGGCCCCTTAGTATATCATCATTTGTGACTGTGTTGAAGTTCTTCAGAGAGGGTTTACATATGAGAGTTTGTTCACCAATAGCAGTTCCCATGGCCTTTACAGTTTGAATCCTATTATGGCAGACCTTGGACACAGTGCTTGCAGCAGCACTTCCCTCTGTCCGTCCAGTTGTAACGATGCTCCAGTTCATACGGATGCCAGTGATTCTGATTGCGTTTCTCACGTCCGTTTGGATGACACATTGAATACTGCAAATGAACCGTTGAGTGTACGATCTCGCATCCCGTCGCCCATCAGAGACTTGACAGATGAGTGTAACATCACAGTTATGCAGACTAGTAATGAAAGCGGTCAAAGAAAATGGGACAAAAAAAACTTTTGCTTCTACTGTGATGAGCCACAGGCCAAATTACCCCGTCATCTCGCGTCTTTGCATAAGGAAGAAACCGAAATAGTGCAGATATCGTCCGAAAACAACAATTTGATCCGCAATAAATTTCTGTTAAAAATCCGCAATGCTGGTAATCACAGACACAATTGCCAAGTAATTCGCCAAGGTCACGGTGTGCTTATAGTAGCATATAGACCGAATCATCCCGTAAATGCAGATGCATATGGACCGTGCATGTATTGCTTTGGCTATTATGTGCGAACTGATCTTTGGAGACATCGTTGCTTACTAAATCCAGCGCTCTCTGCCCATGATAAAGGTGTTCGTGTACGTGGCCGAGTTGCTCACAAGAGTGATTTATTGAAACCGCCTCCTCCGGGTGTGTCCTTTGAGCTGAACAAGATTCTCTGCCCGATGAAGAAAGATCAGGTTGCCTTGATAGCCAAGACCGACTCGTTGGTTATTGAGTTCGCCAAACGTGAATTCCTAAAAATGGGCCATGATGTAGATCAACACGGATATATCCGAAACAAATTGCGTGAATTAGGTCGCCTCATCTTACAACTCCGGAAGAATACTGTGCAACCAAATGCATCGCTCGAGCTGTTTGTGCATCCCCGGCATGTCATTACCATAATTAACGCTGTCCATGACATTGCTGGCTTTGACAAACGCAAACAATTGTATAGTGTTCCATCATTGGCACTAAAGATAGGACATTCCATAAAAAAGTGTGCCCTGGTGGTGAAAGGCAATGCTCTAGAGCATGGCCTCAAGCAGAAAGCTGATGACGCAGAACAGTTTTTGGAGTTATGCAATTTGAAGTGGCGAGACCATGTATCTGTCCATGCACACCGAACATTGTACCAAGAAAAGCGGAACAAGAATACAGTTCTCCCAACCAATGCAGATGTTGTTAAGATGTCGTCCTTCCTTAAAGAAGCTGCCAACCAGCAAGTGCAAATTCTGGAAGATGCGTCTGGTGATGCAATCAAACTTGCATGGAAGTGTTTGAATGAAGTGACGCTGTGCCATCTCATAATGTTCAATCGCAGGCGACAAGGGGAGGTGTCAAAGATGCAATTACACGATTTTCACAAGCGGACCACAGCACAAATTGATGGGGGCTGTGTCTTGAGTGATTTGGAACGGCATTTATGCAAAATGTTCACAGTTGTTGAAATAGTGGGTAAGAAGGGCCGGACTGTACCAGTGCTGCTGTGTACTGATGCAGTGACATGGTTGGGTGCACTTGTAGCCAAGAGAATTGAAGCTGGAGTAGCGGCAGGAAACCCTTACTTGTTTGCGCGCTGTTATGGAGGCTTGGGCCACATACGAGGAAGTGACCAGCTCCGATCCTATGCTGACATTGTGGGCCTAGATAATCCTACAAGCATCCGGTCTACTAAGCTTCGTAAGCATGTAGCAACTGCATCACAAATATTATCATTGAAGGAGCATCAGCTGGAGACATTAGCAAACTTCATGGGTCACGACTTGCGAATACACCGTGAATACTACCAGCTACCAGACACTGTGCAGAGGGTAACACAATTGTCAAGACTGTTCCTCAGCTTAGAGAGGGGCAACTTGCCTTCCCAGGAGGGCAGGTCCTTGAACGAATTGGATGTATTGGGAGGTAAGTACAATTTAAATGGATCTGTGCATGAGGTACACATGCCGATGACTGTTTGTAAGTTGACCTGGATACATATGCATTTAGACAATAGTGTTTTCTATGTGGTTTTTTCCCAATCACTTCAGAAGGCTTCACGAGTGAGAGCAGCGATGGCAGTGACGATGGCAGTGATGGTAACATCGGTGATGTCAACGACACCCGCAGTGATGGTAACATCGCTGATGTCAACGACACCCGCGGTGATGGTAACATCGGTGATGTCAGCGACACCTGTGGCAGCAGTAAGTTGAAATGTTTTATCAGTGTGTCACACTGTCAGGCGGTCATTGTATGTGTTAAAACTACTGATGAATTCGTGTGTCTAAAGCTGTAATGTATGTGTTGTATTACAGTACAGGTTCAAGCAAACAAGGCATCAGTCACGGTGAGGCATCGGCGGATAACGGCGACACGTCGTAGTTGGACGGAAGAGGAGAGAAGAGACGTCATGGAAAGTCTGCACAGATTCTTTGTTCTGAAGAAAATTCCTGGTAAGCGTGATATTGAAAGATCATGTACCATAGCACTGCAGAGTCGATCATGGAAGAACATCAAAGACTTTTGCCGCAACACACTTATTCGAGAACAACGATAAGTGGCTATCTTTAACCACTCCACGCCGGTGGACGTGTACACACGCAGCAATTGTCCGCACCCGAGGAAATAATTCACTCGTGTTAGAAAGCATTTGTGAATGTATTTGGGCTGAAATGGCAAACGCACCTTGATAATAAGCAAAATAGAGAATTATGTGTATGGCGTCCTCACATTGATATGATCATGTACCTCCAGAAAAATGTCCCCTATTGGATAGACTGCTCAATAGGTCCTCCATGTGATGGTCTGCACATGTATGCATGAGTGGGTGCATGTATCCAATTAAACATTCCTTGTAAATGCGTCTTGTGAAACGCTTGTGGAATAGGTTTTAATATGCACACTTTCTATTTATAAATACCGCCACCACTCCCCCTTGCCACCAATACAATGTAGAAATTTCTGAATTTTGTCATTTGCCCCCCTCGCCACCAATACAATGTAGAAATTTTACAAGTTTATCATTTCCCCCCCCCCCCCCCCCCCCCCCCCCCCCACCCCCCCCCCCCCCCCCCCACCCCCCCACCCCCCCCCCCCTCCCAATACAATGTTGAGAATTGAGAGAGTGGACTTTCTGGACAAACCCCTGTGCACCCCGGTCATTCAACGGTCATTCAACATTGTATTAGGGGGGGGGGGGGGGGGGGGGGGAGGGGGGGGGGGGGGGGGGGGGGGGGGGGGGGTGTTTAGAAATAGAAAGTGCCTTTTACTACATTTGCTACGAGGGACACATTAATACACCAGGAATTAGTTATTTGAAAAAGACTTTTAATTATTTCATTATTATTTTATTATTTCATTATTATTTCATTATTGTATTAATTCATTTACAGCGGGTATACATTATTGGTCCTTTGAATCCATTCTGTAAGCAGACATTTTTAATTTCATGTGCGTGTTGTAGAACATAATAAAAATAGATGGATTTAATTTTGAAAGTGTACTCTAAATGCAACGCGCGTGCAAGTAGAACAGACGCAAACAACTTTACGCGCGTCATGTCAGTTAAAAAAAAGCCTCATTTGCTGATCATGCGTTTTGGTTTTGGTAACGCATTGTATAGAATACAAACGCATATATGCAAATAGCCGTACAAAAGTTTGAGGTTTCCATAGGTTTGTGCACAAACATGGATGCGCCCAGCTCGCATCACTTTGTACATCCAGCCAGTGCTCTAGTAATTTAATATAGCTCTATGGTTTATATACACATCCGAAACTAACCTTGTGAAAGTTTCATCTCCGTAAGTGCTC
Source organism: Crossaster papposus (assembly GCA_037893245.1). Classification (NCBI taxonomy): domain Eukaryota; kingdom Metazoa; phylum Echinodermata; class Asteroidea; order Velatida; family Solasteridae; genus Crossaster; species Crossaster papposus. Next base: position 3,867 of record JBAIAA010001404.1, on the reverse strand, counting down.
ACATTTAAAAAAAAAAAAAGATGAAAAAGTGAAATGGTTTTTCAAGTGAATCAGAAGAGACAAAATGTAGCCATCATTTTTTAGGACTAAAATTTTTCGGTAAATGTTTTGCCATTTTCTCTACAATGTGAGCATTTCAGGCAAGGAAACTTCCACAAAGGTTTGATACCATTATAAACATGTCAGTTTGTAATCGGGTAATTAAAAAATTGTTATAGGGGCTTTAACATGTGACATGGCACCACAAAATGAGTAGAAAGTCGCATCATTTTTTTAAGTTATCGGATTTGATTTGAATTGATGGTCTTAGCTCTCCAAGATTAACTGAAATCGTTATCCTCAAGTGTTACCATTTGAAAACTCTTTTCCTGCTCTATTGAGATATACAAATATATACATTTTTTGATTGTTGCGATTTTATACCCATTTTGTTGGGCCAGGTCACATATTGTTTTAAGTGTCTACACGCTTAGAGAATTTTTTTTACCTGCTCTGTGAAAAGTTGACAAGTCGCAACCAATAATGAGTCTTACAATCAACCTTTTAATGACTTGTTTATATTTTGGTGGACATTTCTGGTATCTCATAGGCCCTTTCATTTATTTAGTGATTTATTTATCGATTGTTTATTTTTGTTTGGGTGTGGGGGGGGGGGGCCTTTGGGCAAGGAGCAAGCGCGTTAAACTGTTCAGACAAATTACGCTTACTATGTTAATGGTGGCACATGTCAACTTCTCACAGAGCAGGTCATTTTCTTTCCGGTACGGTATATTGGTCATTCCACCAGGTTGCACTACGATTTGTGACGACGTCAAGTTGTTGCGTCTGTAAATGTACCATCTATTATCCTTAAGTAAGGTTGTGCTTTAAATTCAAATTAAATCAATCTCTGCTGCTTCAATAGAAAGGATAATAGATGGCACATTTACAAATGTAACAACTTGATACCGTCACAAATCGTAGTCCAACCTGGTTGAATGACCCATATTTGAAACCACCATGGAAAGCGATGAATTATTGAACATTTTTTAAAAATATCATTTAACCTTCATGAGGCAAAGCAACGAGTACATATGGTTTGTACACGTTGTTGTTCCAACAGGAAAATTGCCATTCATTAAAGGTAGGATACACCATTTGCAGATATCGAAAAATATTTACTAGCGAATTATTAGGAAATATCTTACTCATTTGAAAGTAAATAGTGATTCTAGGCATCCAGCCAAATAATTCCGCTGGATATCCTGTAATTATTTCGAAAACTTGAAATTTTTATAAATTAAAATTTGCGATCGCCGGACGGTGATCGTGAAAACCCCCAAAATAACATAAGAAATAACTGCTCGACGCCAGTTAAAAACAAACGCTGTTTTTGTGCTTTTCTCAGTATATATGATTGTAAAACTTCGGACAGGTCAGTTAAACGATATTTACTATGAAATACAACCCCCCAAATCTAACCATTAATGATAATTCAAGCAATTACCAATGGTGTATACTACCTTTAAATGTTTCAGTAATGACACAATGATATAAATTTTCTTATTTAAAACTTAGGAGGTAAAAGCAACGTGTAAATGTAAATTAAATGTTGATTCTGGGCATCCAGCAAAATAATGGCGCTAGATTGCCTGTAATTCTTCCGAAAAATAGAATTTTATAATGAAAAATTCGCGATCGACAAAGATAACATAAGAATAACTGCTCGGTGCCGGTTGAAAAAAAAACCAGCTGTTTTTCGTGCTTTTCTCGGCATCCATGATTTTAAAACTTCGGACAGCCCAGTTAAACGATATGTACTCTAAATACAACCCCCCAAATCTACTCATTCATGATAATTCAAGCAATGACCAATGGTGTATCCTACCTTTAAACAACTTAGTCGTGGGGCCCACTTAGGTGTTTTTCTTTCATTTACAAGTTCTAAGATTGTGTTTTTAGTAGTAATGTTCATCCTCTGGGATTACATTACTTGTTACAAATTGTTATTAATTAGTCCTTATTTAAGATTAGTGAGGCGAAGCAACGTGTACATGCAGGTACACGTTGCTGTTTATCCTCGGGGATCTGGTAGTGCATTAGGAAAACTTTCCAACGAACTGCCATCATCTCAGTTTCACGCTCATCAACTACACCTCCCTGAATGAAGATGAGTTGGCGTTTACATGTGCTAAATATCGGGGTGTCCTTATCCAAGACGAGATCTTGAGCAAAGTGTGATTTGGGAGCTGGTAAGTGTACAAGTTGTCCTTCTAGTAATAACAGAAGATCTTGCCATGGCAAAATCTTGGGAGACCAACGAAAGTCATTTAGAAAAATTAATTCCGCTTGCTCTGCACCGACCCAGGCAAATGTAGTGGTAGCCGGATTAGTGAAGGTTTTATATATTTGGTTAAGTGGATTCAATAAAAATGTTTTTCCACAATTAGCGGGCCCTACTAGCATTACATTTCTATATTTTCCCCTTCCTTTATCCAAAAGAGTTTGCACACATTGAGAAAACCCTACTTTGTTCAACCCATTTCTCTGAAGTATCTCATTGGCGCATCGTAGCCAGTCACCCTGACAAATGCAGTCATCGTCAGAAAAAGCTCTCTCCAAGATTTGAAGTCTGGTCATTCTGTACCGTTCAAGTGAATCTGTTGCCCCATGTAGTTCCCAGGCAGTCTAAGAAAAGGTGGAAACAAATAGAATATATACTATTAAAACTATAGTAATACTTTTTAACTGGGGGGGGGGGGGGGGGGGGGGTGTATAACCAAGGAAGATTTTTGAAAAGTCCTCTTACTTATTTATTTGAACACTATTTTCGATTTGTCTTTCATCAGTATTATATATTATGTTAATAACAGTTTATATACAGGATTCTAATTGTTTTTATTACCTGTTTTTGTCTCGGAAGTTGTAAAAATAAATTTGAATTGAATTGAATGGACACTGATGTTTACGAGTCAAACTATATTTCAATATGTGCATGTCTACCTTAAGTACCTGTTGCACAACTTTGTCGCCCCTGTTGACGATGAACTGTGTGAGATCGGTTTTTCCAAGCTGTTCTTGGTCACGGGCAAAGGCTAGCAACTCCAATCGTGTACGAATGTTATTTGACTCCACTATTTTGCTTACATCAAAGGGAGTTAAACGGGTTTTTCTTTTCTTCGTCGGTCTCTCTACGGCGTCTTGGTGACTGCGTGCAGCTGAAGCGCTTGCTGTTTGAGGGGGTCCGGTCAAATCTGGATGGTTGGGGGACTGAATATAAAGAATGTCTTCTTTGACGACATACTGCCATGCACTGTAGTAATTAGTGTGATTGGACGAAAAGTTTACATTAATGCCATGCACAGTAGATAAACATTGTCGTACATGTAGCCAGCGTCTTGGAAGTCGAAGTTTTACCACCATGTGATAATGAAAACCCCCTTGCTGGTGTGGTTCTTTACAGCAAGCCCAGCAAACGACTGACATTGGATCGTGTGTCACACTGATGAAAGCTTCCACTACAATGTGTGCGAAGGCGTCACGATTTGGCACAAGCCTTTCGTCACATTGGCTATATGTTATTAAATATACTTGACGTACCTGGCGAGTTCCAAGTAATTGAAGGTTCTCCATGATGGTTTCAAAGAGCACAGTTTCAGTTACCGTACTGCAATTCTCTAAGCGTGTAGACACAAGTGACCCGAATGTATGGGCTTTATATATCTAGCGAGCCAATTTTTGGAATTTTTTAGAGGATTTGGGGGTGGGGGGGGGGGGGAAACCTGTCGCCTGTTTTGCAAACCAATTTGCATGTTTTCTCTAGATCTAGTTATAATAACAATAAGAACCAGAACGGGGCATTTCATTCAATGATCACGCATGTCCATA